>OX457049.1:45291874-45336874 GCA_949752735.1 Lumbricus terrestris
AACGTTTGTCTCCACAAGGATTCTTTGCGAAGACACACGTATGTGTGTGTGAGACCATACTTTGGCCTACTGTATTCGAATGACGAAACGTTTGTCTCCACAAGGATTCTTTGCGAAGACACACGTATGTGTGTGTGATACCATGCTTTGGCACACTGTATTGGAATGATGAAACGTTTGTCTCCACAAGGATTCTTTGCGAAGACAAACGTATGTGTGTGTGGGACCATGCTTTTGCCTATTGTATTTGAATGATGAAGCGTTTGTCTCCACAATGATTCTTTGCAAAGACACACGTATGTGTGTGTGTGTGATACCATGCTTTGGCACACTGTATTGGAATGATGAAACGTTTGTCTCCACAAGGATTCTTTGCGAAGACAAACGTATGTGTGTGTGGGACCATGCTTTTGCCTATTGTATTCGAATGATGAAGCGTTTGTCTCCACAATGATTCTTTGCAAAGACACACGTATATCATTCAACCAACTAACACCACTAAATCAACAACCATTAACTACACTCAGCCAACAAACACTGGCACAACTTAACCAACAACCACCAACACCATTCTACCAACTACTACTAACACAACTAAAACAACTAACACCGCCGCAACTCAACCAACTATAACTATCACCATTTAAGCAATCATCGTCGTCGTCATCATTATCGTATTCATCAATTATCTTCATCACAATAATTGTTGTCATTATATTCATTGTCGTCAAAATCATCTTCATTTGACACCTTCTTTCCCTCCTCCTCCTCCACCTACCACTGCAACCACTCAACCACTGCGACCACTCAATCGACTACCCTTACACGACTTAGCCGACTACCACTACAACTACCCATAGTAACACTCCACCAACTACCACTTACGAGACTCAACCAGCAACCACGCCCTCCATTCTACTAATAACCACTTTCGCCATTCAGAAAAACCACTACTGCCGCTACTTTTGTGTAAGTGCATTGTCTTGATATATGTCACAATTATTTCTATTTTTCTCCTATGCAGGTCAACCATTGTTCCAGGCTTCATTATCATCATCATCATCATCGTCATTATCATCATCATCAACAACAACAACGCCAACATCACCAATATCTTCACCATGGGATGATCGGTTATTTCGACAGGCATTTTGTTTCAGTGACTAACCCGCTAAATTTAAAAAATAGGTATTTTTATAATTTTATTAGTAGTCCTTCACTGAAGTCTCAATAATGTTAATTTTTGGGCCATGGCTTAAGAAATTGAAAACATAAAATTGTTAAAACAAATTTATGGCGTCTCTAGAAATGTTGGCGACCTCTAGAAATATGACGTCCAGGCAACATTACTGCCTACTTTGCATGTGCCTACAGCCGGGGAACGGACATTAACCCCTGGACATTATCCCACGGACATTATCCCCCCGGACAAAAGCCCCCCGGACATTATCCCCCTGGGGTAGCTATGCTATCATTACCTAAAAATGATGCACACAATGTAACAGTAGGCCTATGTTAAATGAGTATCTATACATTACACATTAGTTTAACATCCTGTAAGAATATGTTAAGTTAATTGACATATTCCTTCCGGACATTTCTTCCCCCGGACATTTCCCCTCCCACGAACGTTTCCCCCACGATTTTGACTAGAACATTTACACCCTTACCGGACGTTTCCCCTTCTGTGCATACCCCTCAATTCTACATACAAATCCTAATCTGAATTCTAGTCCTACGCCTATGCCTGTATGATTAACTCATTTAACATAGGCATTTGGTACATCTCATTTTTATAAAGTCTCTCATAAATGTAAAAAATTATAAGTCCAAAGTGTGTGAAATCTAGATAAAAGTTTAATTCCTAACTCACTTTAACAAACCTTCGTTGTAGCCAAAGCTGACACTAACAAGTAGGCCGACCTACTGTATAAGCTTACGATTCCCATTCGTTCATTTCTCTAATGTATTGAATCTAATTTTGAATTGAAACGACGCTAATAAGTCTACGAAGATGAGACGTAGCCTAACTGACGTTAACAAACCTTTGTTTAACACTAAACAAATAGACTTTAAAGGCCCTATACGATTCCCATTGGTTCATTTCAAATCTAAGTCTATAGGCCTACTGACACAATCAGGAGCTATATGACACCAAGAACTTTGGTTTGCATGTGATTGCTAGTGGCAAGTCATCAGTTACGGCACTACTCTACTATTTGCACATAAAGGGGAGGTTTTGTCCAGGGGGCTAATGTCCTACCCAAAATGGGGGGGGACTTTTGTCCGAAGGGGATAATGTCCGGGGGCTTATGTCCGGGGGCATTTATCCGGGGGTCCAATGTCCTAAACCCAGGTCCTACATACTATTCCCATTGGTTCATTTCAAATCTAAGTCCATAGGCCTACTGACACAATTAGGACCTATATGACACCAAGAACTTTGGTTTGCATGTGAATGCCAGTGGCAAGTCATCAGTTACGGCACTACTCTACTATTTGCACATAAAGGGGGGCATTTGTTCGGGGGGAGGGCTAATGTCCTACACCCAGACCCTACATACGATTCCCATTCGTTCATTTCAAATCTAAGTCTATAGGCCTACTGACACAAATTGGACCTACGTATATGACGTCAACAAACCTTCGTAGGCTAATTACTGTATACGACTCCCATTCGTTTATTTATCTGCTGTATTGAATCTAATTTTGAATGGAAACGACGCTAATGCAGCTAAGAAGCTCAGATGTAGTTAAATGACGACATTAAGAACTTTCGTTTGCATGTTATTGCCAGTGAGAAGTCTTATCGGTCACGGCATTATTCTACGATTTGCACATGTGGGGGGTTTGTCCGGGGGTTAATGTCCTACGAAAAATCAAGGGGGGATATGTCCGGGGGTTAATGTCCAGGGGGGCTAATGTCCGTTCTCCTGCCATGACAGTGGCAGCATTTTAAGCTGTCATTTTAACCGGTTTACTATCAATACCGCGCACACAATACCGCGCACACAATACCGCGCACACAATACCGCGCACACAATACCGCGCACACAATACCGCGATTTTCATTACCGCGCACGATCGTTACCGCGCACGATCATTACCGCGCATCTGTTGATTTTATTATGTTATCGTAGGAGGTGGTTCCGAACAACTCCGAACATTGCTTTCAAACTCTACCGTGGCTACCCTTCTGAACAACATTTTTTAGATTTTTAGCTAAGAACATTTAAAATTAGTTATTTTGCCAATTTAAGGCATTTAGTTTTTAAGAACATTTAAAATTAGGTTGTTCATAGTACGCCATAGACTGTTAAACTGTTATTATGCTTGTCACTCTGTATTTGTGCCAAACACCTTATATAGCGATTAAAAGGATACTTTCATGCTAATTATCACGACGTGTCTTTCAATTAATCAACAGATGCGCGGTAATGAAAACCGCGGTATTGTGTGCGCGGTAACGGAAATCGCGGTATTGTGTGCGCGGTAATGAAAATCGCGGTATTGACAAGAATTCTTTTGATCAATTCAACTTGCGTACTTAGGACCGGCATTTTATAATACAACCACTTACACGCAATATGTGTGTGAGATCATGCTTTGGCTGCATTCGAATGATGAAACGTTTGTCTCCACAAGGATTCTTTGTGAAGACACACGTTTGTGTGTGTGTGAGACCATGCTTTGGCTGCATTCGAATGATGAAACGTTTGTCTCCACAAGGTTTCTTTGTGAAGACACACGTTTGTGTGTGTGTGAGACCATGCTTTGGCTGCAATCGAATGATGAAACGTTAGTCTCAAAAAGGATTCTTTGTGAAGACACACGTTTGTGTGTGTGTGTGAGACCATGCTTTGGCTGCATTCGAATGATGAAACGTTTGTCTCCACAAGGATTCTTTGTGAAGACACACGTTTGTGTGTGTGTGAGACCATGCTTTGGCTGCATTCGAATGATGAAACATTTGTCTCCACAAGGATTCTTTGTGAAGACACACGTTTATTATATGCATGCATATTTATACATATGCATATATGTGCATAATACATATGTATTTATAGATACATATATACATGCATACATATATCCGTATATATACATACATAAACAATTATTAAACATAATATACATATAAATATGCAATCTTGCATACATACATACATACATACATACATACATACATACATACATACATTGTGGGGCACGGTGGTGTAGTGGTGGTGTCGTTGCCTTGAAACCGGAAGGTCCGAGGTTCGATTCCACCTCAAGTCGCCGTGTAGGGGCCTTGGGCAAGTCCTTCATTTGCAATTGCTCAGCGCTTCGGCGTGAAACTCCGATGCAGTGTCCGCTCTGCAGTCGGGAGCGCCTCTGTATGTATTCATGTATGTATGCATGAATGTGCATGTAAGTGTATACAACTATACATCTGTATATATGTATTTGTGAATGTATGTATGTATGTTTGCGTGTATGTATGTATGCATGTATTTATGCATTCATGTATGTCATAGGTGGCGCTTCCAGCGTGTAAACACCAACTCGGTCTGGTCGTGTTTTATCTTAAAATTCTCGTTCTACAAGCGCTTAAATACTTTCATATTCGACGAATCTACTCGTTATCTGCTCGTCCACGATATATTCGACGGATTTTGCTGCTGCGTTTTCGTTCTTTCGCTCAGTTTTGTTTTGAATCTACGGCGTAATGGATACGCCCCACGCCACTTACTCCAGTGACCTACTTTGGTCGTTACGCTCGTATTTTGGTCGCCATTTTGGAAACTGGCCGCCATTGAAGCCATGGGGAACATTTTCAACAGTTCTGTTGGAATCCTGTCCCCTAGCTATGTATGATTAGACACCAAGATGACGATTCTAAGTGTACTGGAAGCTGAGAAATTGAAAACTTCGTATTTTGGTCGCCATTTTGGAAACTGGCCGCCATTGAAGCCATGGGGAACATTTTCAACAGTTCTGTTGGAATCCTGTCCCCTAGCTATGTATGATTAGACACCAAGATGACGATTCTAGGTGTACTGGAAACTGAGAAATTGAAAAATCCGTATTCTGGGCGCCATTTTGGAAACTGGCCGCCATTGAAGCCATGGGGAACATTTTCAATAGTACTGTTGGAATCCTCTCCCCTAACTATGTATGTTTAGACACCAAGATGACGATTCTAAGTGTACTGGAAGCTGAGAAATTGAAAACTTCGTATTTTGGTCGCCATTTTGGAAACTGGCCGCCATTGAAGCCATGGGGAACATTTTCAACAGTTCTGTTGGAATCCTGTCCCCTAGCTATGTATGATTAGACACCAAGATGACGATTCTAAGTGTACTGGAAGCTGAGAAATTGAAAACTTCGTATTTTGGTCGCCATTTTGGAAACTGGCCGCCATTGAAGCCATGGGGAACATTTTCAACAGTTCTGTTGGAATCCTGTCCCCTAGCTATGTATGATTAGACACCAAGATGACGATTCTAGGTGTACTGGAAACTGAGAAATTGAAAAATCCATATTCTGGGCGCCATTTTGGAAACTGGCCGCCATTGAAGCCATGGGGAACATTTTCAATAGTACTGTTGGAATCCTGTCCCCTAACTATGTATGTTTAGACACCAAGATGACGAATCTAAGTGTACTGGAGGTTGAGAAATTGAAAATTTCGTATTTTGGTCGCCATTTTGGAAACTGGCCGCCATTGAAGCCATGGGGAACATTTTCAACAGTTCTGTTGGAATCCTGTCCTCTAACTATGTATGATTAGACACCAAGATGACGATTCTAGGTGTACTGGAAGCTGAGAAATTGAAAACTTCGTATTTTGGTCGCCATTTTGGAAACTGGCCGCCATTGAAGCCATGGGGAACATTTTCAACAGTTCTGTTGGAATCCTGTCTCCTAGCTATGTATGATTAGACACCAAGATGACGATTCTAGGTGTACTGGAGGTTGAGAAATTGAAAATTTCGTATTTTGGTCGCCATTTTGGAAACTGGCCGCCATTGAAGCCATGGGGAACATTTTCAACAGTTCTGTTGGAATCCTGTCCCCTAGCTATGTATGATTAGACACCAAGATGACGATTCTAAGTGTACTGGAAGCTGAGAAATTGAAAACTTCGTATTTTGGTCGCCATTTTGGAAACTGGCCGCCATTGAAGCCATGGGGAACATTTTCAACAGTTCTGTTGGAATCCTGTCCCCTAGCTATGTATGATTAGACACCAAGATGACGATTCTAGGTGTACTGGAAACTGAGAAATTAAAAAATCCGTATTCTGGGCGCCATTTTGGAAACTGGCCGCCATTGAAGCCATGGGGAACATTTTCAATAGGTCTGTTAGAAACCTCTCCCTTAACTATGTATGTTTAGACACCAAGATGACGATTCTAAGTGTACTGGAAGCTGAGAAATTGAAAAATCCGTATTCTGGGCGCCATTTTAGAAACTGGCCGCCATTGAAGCCACGGGGAACATTTTCAATAATACTGTTGGATTCCTCTCCCCTAACTATGTATGTTTAGACACCAAGATGACGAATCTAAGTGTACTGGAGGTTGAGAAATTGAAAAATCCGTATTCTGGGCGCCATTTTGGAAACTGGCCGCCATTGAAGCCATGGGGAACATTTTCAATAGGTCTGTTGGAATCCTCTCCTCTAACTATGTATGTTTAGACACCAAGATGACGAATCTAAGTGTACTGGAGGTTGAGAAATTGAAAAATCCGTATTTTGGTCGCCATTTTGGAAACTGGCCGCCATTGAAGCCATGGGGAACATTTTCAACAGTTCTGTTGGAATCCTGTCCCCTAGGTATGTATGATTAGACACCAAGATGACGATTCTAGGTGTACTGGAAACTGAGAAATTAAAAAATCCGTATTCTGGGCGCCATTTTGGAAACTGGCCGCCATTGAAGCCATGGGGAACATTTTCAATAGTACTGTTGGAATCCTCTCCCCTAACTATGTATGTTTAGACACCAAGATGACGATTCTGAGTGTACTGGAAGCTGAGAATTTGAAAACTTCGTATTTTGGTCGCCATTTTGGAAACTGGCCGCCATTGAAGCCATGGGGAACATTTTCAACAGTTCTGTTGGAATCCTGTCCTCTAGCTATGTATGTTTAGACACCAAGATGACGATTCTGAGTGTACTGGAAGCTGAGAAATTGAAAACTTCGTATTTTGGTCGCCATTTTGGAAACTGGCCGCCATTGAAGCCATGGGGAACATTTTCAACAGTTCTGTTGGAATCCTGTCCCCTAACTATGTATGTTTAGACACCAAGATGACGAATCTAAGTGTACTGGAGGTTGAGAAATTGAAAATTTCGTATTTTGGTCGCCATTTTGGAAACTGGCCGCCATTGAAGCCATGTGGAACATTTTCAATAGTTCTGTTGGAATCCTGTCCTCTAACTATGTATGATTAGACACCAAGATGACGATTCTAGGTGTACTGGAAGCTGAGAAATTGAAAAATCCGTATTCTGGGCGCCATTTTGGAAACTGGCCGCCATTGAAGCCATGGGGAACATTTTCAACAGTTCTGTTGGAATCCTGTCCCCTAGCTATGTATGATTAGACACCAAGATGACGATTCTAGGTGTACTGGAAGCTGAGAAATTGAAAACTTCGTATTTTGGTCGCCATTTTGGAAACTGGCCGCCATTGAAGCCATGAAGAACATTTTCAACAGTTCTGTTGGAATCCTGTCCCCTAGCTATGTATGATTAGACACCAAGATGACGATTCTAGGTGTACTGGAAGCTGAGAAATTGAAAACTTCGTATTTTGGTCGCCATTTTGGAAACTGGCCGCCATTGAAGCCATGGGGAACATTTTCAACAGTTCTGTTGGAATCCTGTCCCATAGCTATGTATGATTAGACACCAAGATGACGATTCTAAGTGTACTGGAAGCTGAGAAATTGAAAACTTCGTATTTTGGTCGCCATTTTGGAAACTGGCCGCCATTGAAGCCATGGGGAACATTTTCAACAGTTCTGTTGGAATCCTGTCCCCTAGCTATGTATGATTAGACACCAAGATGACGATTCTAGGTGTACTGGAAACTGAGAAATTGAAAAATCCATATTCTGGGCGCCATTTTGGAAACTGGCCGCCATTGAAGCCATGGGGAACATTTTCAATAGGTCTGTTAGAAACCTCTCCCTTAACTATGTATGTTTAGACACCAAGATGACGATTCTAAGTGTACTGGAAGCTGAGAAATTGAAAAATCCGTATTTTGGTCGCCATTTTGGAAACTGGCCGCCATTGAAGCTATGGGGAACATTTTCAATAGCTCTGTTAGAATCCTCTCCCCTAACTATGTATGTTTAGACACCAAGATGACGATTCTAAGTGTGCTGGAAGCTGAGATGATTTAAAATATGTAAACTGGTCGGCCATTTTGAAAAATGGCAGTCATTTTGGCCGGGGTCACATCTGCCATGGCCGTATAGCCAAATCTTTTTCTTATGACATTTTCGTAGTATGTACCAAATTTCATGCTTGTATTACAAAGTGAACAATTTTTCACCAGGCCGCTCTACTAGTTTTTGTTGTCTGATGTTGGCATGTAAGCTAGGTTGGTAAGTTTTTGACAAACATTTACATGATTGATTCCACAACCATAACACCTAGACTTATACTGGTGTCCCGCTTTGTCCAGTGCACTTTGTGCGCAGACTGGCCGATTTGACCTCTGTTAGGGTCATAGCCAACCCTTTCTGTAATGACTCATTCATCTGGCATCTTCTATGAAAGCGTAAACAGGATAACTGCACACTTAAGCTCCCACAGGCAAGCCCTGCGGGGACAGTGTGTGGCACTTCTTTTTCGGCGTACTTTTACAAAACCCGTAAAATGTCAAATTGTACCCACATGGAATTTGTGTGGGTACAATACACTAACAGATAGCCAACTTACAAGGCATTGATGGAAGGCTACATAATGAATATATTAGTGCATATTTCCCACCAGATGGCCGGATTTCACGAAAATGTTCATCAGGGCAGAGTGTGTGGATTGTGTGTGCACACAGTTCACCCACTATGCACACACCTTATGGGGACATGACCCCAGAAGGAATCCTCAATTGGACACTGGATATGCACAAATCAGAGGATTGCTGATGAATTCCATGTGGGGTCTTGAAAAATGTACCCACAAGACATTGCGTACCCAGAAGGTAGGTTTAAAACTCATGAAAGGCAGCGTAAGGTAGTGAATACAAGAGCACACACACACACACACACACACACACACACACACACACACACACACACACACACACACACACACACACACACACACACACGCACGCACGCACGCACGCACGCACGCACGCACGCACGCACGCACGCACGCACGCACGCACGCACGCACGCACGCACGCACGCACGCACGCACGCACGCACGCACGCACGCACGCACGCACGCACGCA
Source organism: Lumbricus terrestris (assembly GCA_949752735.1). Taxonomy (NCBI): domain Eukaryota; kingdom Metazoa; phylum Annelida; class Clitellata; order Crassiclitellata; family Lumbricidae; genus Lumbricus; species Lumbricus terrestris. The sequence goes on from OX457049.1 coordinate 45,301,338, forward strand.
CGCACGCACGCACGCACGCACGCACGCACGCACGCACGCACGCACGCACGCACGCACGCACGCACGCACGCACGCACGCACGCACGCACGCACGCACGCACGCACGCACGCACGCACGCACGCACGCACGCACGCACGCACGCACGCACGCACGCACGCACGCACGCACGCACGCACGCACGCACGCACGCACGCACGCACGCACGCACGCACGCACGCACGCACGCACGCACGCACGCACGCACGCACGCACGCACGCACGCACGCACGCACGCACGCACGCACGCACGCACGCACGCACGCACGCACGCACGCACGCACGCACGCACGCACGCACGCACGCACGCACGCACGCACGCACGCACGCACGCACGCACGCACGCACGCACGCACGCACGCACGCACGCACGCACGCACGCACGCACGCACGCACGCACGCACGCACGCACGCACGCACGCACGCACGCACGCACGCACGCACGCACGCACGCACGCACGCACGCACGCACGCACGCACGCACGCACGCACGCACGCACGCACGCACGCACGCACGCACGCACGCACGCACGCACGCACGCACGCACGCACGCACGCACGCACGCACGCACGCACGCACGCACGCACGCACGCACGCACGCACGCACGCACGCACGCACGCACGCACGCACGCACGCACGCACGCACGCACGCACGCACGCACGCACGCACGCACGCACGCACGCACGCACGCACGCACGCACGCACGCACGCACGCACGCACGCACGCACGCACGCACGCACGCACGCACGCACGCACGCACGCACGCACGCACGCACGCACGCACGCACGCACGCACGCACGCACGCACGCACGCACGCACGCACGCACGCACGCACGCACGCACGCACGCACGCACGCACGCACGCACGCACGCACGCACGCACGCACGCACGCACACACACACACACACACACACACACACACACACACACACACACACACACACACACACACACACACACACACACACACACACACACACACACACACACACACACACACACACACACACACACACACACACACACACACACACACACACACACTTCTTCCTCGTTTACTTTCATACAAAAGGTCATCCTTCCATTCATTCGGAGCTTTTATTATTGTTTCAGAGACTGATTTTGTATTCTGTATGAACTGATTAGAAGAGGTGTCTATGTTTCCGAAACATTACTTTACTATACTCTAACAAATTATAGGTTTAAAGTATATACCACAAAATTTATTGCCTGAATGACAAATTTAGAAGAGGTGTCTAAAACACCGCGTATCGGATTATTCATATGTCAAATATAGCAGAAGTTTCAACATGACCTTTTTCTTTAGATTCCCGCTCTATATAGATTTGTGTAGTTGTAAAAGTAATTCTGTACAGTTAAAACAAGTGGAAAAGGTAAAAGCAGTTAAAACTAGTGAAAAGTCACTGTCCTCCGCTTTTGAAAAATATGCAACGGAGGATGTGTAGAAAAAAGAAGCGGTTGTGGAGTTTCAAAAGTTCGACGAAACTGTGCTATCAGAAAAGATTGTTTTTTGCTTCATCATCCAAGCTTTGGAGTGGCAATACGTGGCACTTAAACATAGTGTTGTATAATTTTATGTGCTTATGTATGTATCAATTCATAATTTATATCCAGAAGCAAATTGGTTTCTTCGTGATTGCAATTTTTGTGAAAGATTATTTTTTTGTCTTAAGCCCTTCTTAAATAATGGTCAACAAATTAAGCAGGATAATAATTCAGGTTAAAAATCGTCAGCATTTGATAAACGTACAAGTGTTGACCACCTAGCTGCAGCAGATCGATTTTTAAACAATGCAATTAATTGAAATCCATTCGACACCTTTATAAACCATAATAGCTACTAATAATTTATATAATCAGCATCATACGTGTTAATTACCTTCGTGCGAATCATACATGGTAACAAATCTGATGATTGTGCTCTTAAGCAATTTGAAAGCTAAATTTCGAAGCAAATGAAAAAAAGAGTTGATGCGATCACTTCAAAAGGTAAATCGAAAGTATGCGTTTAAGTCTATTGCTAAGAGGATGTGTGAATACGGTATCTTATCTACCTTATCTTATCTGACCATTTAACGATTAAGTAGGAAATTTGTTCACAGCTCCACTGATCCTTTATCATCTATGAGCATAAGTACACTTACGTTGAGAAGATGATACGGCGAAGTAGAGGGTCTCATATGCCGAGGTCAAGTCATGAAGTCGCCAGCACTTCACATACAGAAGATTGTAACGAAGAGCTGAAGATGACACCCCCAATAAGATCTTACTATGGTTAGTGGGAGGGAGGTCATTCCACATAGAAGGGCCTACAATGGCAAAGGCACGGTGTTGGGTCATGGCAGTCCTTGCCACTGGAACCAAGAGATCTAGTCGATCAGCAGACCGGAGAGGGCGGGAAAAGACAGCGGAGAGGGGTTTATGCATCGAGTCACAAAGGTACAGTATTTAGGAACTTGTCCAGTTTGAGTTTTTTAAACTATGAGCAGTGCCTTGAATTGAATTCGAGAAGCAACAGGAATCCAGTGAATATATATATATATATATAAATATTATAATAATAATAATAATAATAATAATAATAATAATAATAATAATAATAATAATAATAATAATAATAATAATAATAATAATAATAATAATAATAATAATAATAATAATAATAATAATAATAATAATAATAATAATAATAATAATAATAATAATAATAATAATAATAATAATAATAATAATGTCAGATTGAAATGATGGGTGCGATAAACGTAATGTGATCGGAGCTGACTTATTGTTATTGCTGTTTATGTCATTGTTATTGCAAATACGTCATCATCATCATCGCCATCATAAACTTGTATTATTTATGATCAATTTTTTATGATCAAGTCAGTCCATCCGTCCGTCCGTCCGTCCGTCCTTCCGTCCGTCCGTCCTTCCGTCCGTCCGTCCGTCCGTCCGTCCGTCTGTCATTTGACAAATTAGTTTCTTTGGAATGGAGGTCTTACATCAATTTCACGCATTTTTGAGCACTACCCTAAACTCTTCTGAATCGACAAACCATATCTAATAATATATGGTCATTCATTCAATCAATCAATCTCTAAATTAATCAGATTCCATTATGCGACCAGTTCTCTATCTTCACAACAAATTCCAGCAGCATGTGTGATTCGTAACAATGTAAACGCTGCCCTAAAATGACTCGTCTTTGTTTTGACAGTTTCTCTAAACAATAGGCCTAGCCTAAACGATCCAAATATCATCTAACCTTCTTGAGAAATACTTCTTGGACTTTTCTGGCTGTTATATAGCGACTTTTTTGGATTGCTTCTCAACAAAGCAATTTTCACGCAAGAACCGTTGACATGCAGTTAAGGATGTCGTCTTAGTTGAACTCATCTTTTAACGTTTTACATCGAATGCAATTGAAGGTTTATGACAACCTATTGGACACCTGCATTAAGCTTTTCATTGACAAGTAAGATCTGTATGCTAATCCGCTTTTCATGTCTTCTTTCAGAGAGCTTCGGTTTTAGATTACTCCTCATCCAGGAACAGGACACATGAAAAATCTTCGGATTGTCAATTCTTCAATGCTCGCAATCTGGGCGTGCATTTTCAAAGCCTTGAAATTTGAGCAGAGCAATTTATTAAACATTGCTGGTAATTGAAGTCTCTTTCACACCTTTTTAAAGTATAAACGGTCGCAATAAAAAACTAGGCTCATCGATGTAAAACACCTTCTTTCAGAAAACACGGTGACATTACATGGTGATCGATGACATGTCATGAGCAATTTGAAAGGTAACTAAAAAACATAAAGTGAAAAGGTATAGTTTTGAAGTTAATGGAAAGACAATAAAAAGTTGGTTCAAACGGTAAATTCAAAAGATCATTTCAACAGATAAATTGAAGAGTGAGTGTTTAAGTCTATATATTATATTGTTAATAGGGTTGGCACGGTATCACATTGGACAACGCGGTGGTGTAGTGTGTATGTTCGTCGCCTTACAGCCGAATGGTTGCAACTTCGAATCCACTTAAAATCACCGCATAGGGACCTTGGGCAAGACCTTCACTCTAAATTGCTCAGCGCTTCGATGTGAAACTCCGAAGCAGTGTGGATTCTGTAGTCGGGAGCGCCTCTGAGTAGTGAGCTTGAAGGGGCGCTATAACAAGTGACCAGACAAACACGCTGGCATGGTTTCTTTCACTCGCTCTGCAACAGTCCAGAGGCGTTCAACTTTTCTGTGGTTGGTCCAACGACCTGGAATTGGCTTCCCTTGACTATGTGAAACCTCCCAAGCTGTTCTCAACTTCCCAAACTATTGAAGTCTGTTCTTTTGGCTTGATCTCGGCCGGGAGCGCCTCTGAGTAGGTACCTTGAAGAGACGCTGTATATATATAACGATTGATTGATTGATTGATTGATTGAGTGATTGATTGATTGATTGATTGATTGATTGATTGATTGATTGATTGACAGAGAGGTGACGAGTTCGTGCTCTCGTTAGGGCGGACATGCTTTGTAGGCTGAGGCCGTGTCTTGCAGGATGTCTATTTTGAGAGTATAGTCAAGAGTTATGTCTTCTGTAATTTGTGTTCCTGTTAAATGTTTTATCTGTGCACCTGTACACTGTAACCCGTTGCGGTCTGTCAACCAGAATCTGATGGTTGTTTAATAAGGAAAACAACGATTTCCGCTAATCCACATTTTCTATATGAATTAGTACATTGACCGCACATTGTCATGGTGAAGACGGCACGGCCAAGGAGAGGCCACACTCAATCATATGCCGAGACCAAGAAATGAAGTCCGAAGACATGTTTTCTTACTTTCGTTGCCGATACCGAAGATGTTTAATTTTTTTGTTTCGCACAAATCAAAATTTCATTGGTTTCTTAATAAGAGAATGTAACGCTTAAAAAAGGTGTGTACAAGATTAAAACGCCCACAGCCTGAGACTCCACAGGATCCTTCCTTACTAAACTCAAAACTGTTCTTTTTGGGCGCGCTTGAGTGGGGAGCGCCTCTGAATGTTTTTTATTGAAGGAGCGCTATATAAATGTCCGATTGAATGAATAAATGAATGAATGAATGAATGAGTGAGTGAATGAGTGAATAAGAAAGAGATGTGTACAAGATTGGTCTATTTCCAACACAAGTACTCGCAAGTAGATTCAGTTTAATTTCACTGTGTTATAACAGATATCATTAGCGACGCCCTCCTCCGACACCTATACTTTGGATTGGCACTGCCAGAGCTGATCTCGCACTCGTCTTAATCATCTGGCAAATTATTCATCATTAGATGTAACCGATTATGTTTATATTTGATCGTCAAAGGATGAATTTGCTTGCGGCCATTATGTCAGCTTTAATTTTAAAAAAATTATGACTCGCTAAAAAAGGTATGTGAGTTACGCTTTATTTAGGTGGTTGAATGAGAAAAAATGTTAAAAGAGGTATCGTTATAATCATGTTTTATTGGTTTTGAGTGTGCGGCATTGTATTTATACAGCAAATTCATTCTTTCATTCAAGTATTTATATAGCGCCTCTTAAAAAACTACTCAGATGCGCTCCCGACTCCAGCACGGCCAAACAGAACAGTTTTCAAGTGTTTATAGAATGTGTCAGACAGTGATCTAGGGAACAGGCGCAGCTTAAGTGGAAGGGCATTCCATACCAACAGGTCAACCACAGAAAAACACGACTCAGTAATTATTCAAAGAAGTTGCGTCTAGAACGAATGAAGATGATTTTGCTCATCTGTCTGTCTGTTTATCTGTCTGTTTTTCTATCTGCTTGACTGACTTCTTTGAAGAATTACTGAGGCTTGCGGGAAAAAGATCTGAACATTAAACACCTTTTTAAAGGAAACTTCCAGTTTTATAAGTATGATTTCTTTCGATTTAATGCGAATTGTACGGCTTCTGTTTCCATAAAAAAAGTTGTCGTTGAACCATGGATTCCTCAACATTACTTTATTCTCTACGTTGGGAAATGTACACTAGTTAGAAAAACAGACCAATACACAAGTTAGTTTCTTATGGGTGGAGGTTTCAATGCAGTTCGACGCAGTGTTTTAGTTGTCCAAAATTAACTGGGGGGGGGGGGTCAGTAATTTTGTACAGATTACCAAAGTACACAAATACATGTCAAATCCCTGCCGTTACAGAAATTAAAAACGGTGATTTGTAACTTTCTCTTTCCGCTCTCCAACACGTCTTGTAATTATACTCGCCTTTATTCATGAGATACAGTTGTATTCACTTTAATTACAGTACTTGCCAAATGTTCATGTAAATGGCTAAAAGCCTAAAACCATGATTTAGCTAACATGCCACAGAATTCTAAAGTTTTTAAATAAGAGTTACTATTCACACAAAAATAATGTCGAGCTGTGTTTAGTAACGTCCTTTTTCTTAGGAAGTCCGGTGGCTTTGTCCAAAGCACCATGTCTGCCAGCCTTAAGCCATGAAATAACATATTTATCAACATTCCATGCCGTAAGAGGCAGACCGTTGATGCCAATCATCAACAGATCATTGACTGAATTCACCAGGAGCCTGTTTCTTCCACTGGTGTGGTAGAGATTCATCTGACTGAATCCTCTCTCACACTCAGCAGAAGAAACAGGTAAAACTTCCAACAAATCGACAAGTGTCTGTAATTTCTGACCCACAAGTACACCATCACTGTTTTTAAACATAGCATAATCAAGCACAATATCAGCTGCCTCCGAATTACTCATTCCAAACGACTTGCACAACAATGCAACTTGTTTTTCCCCAAACAGCGCCCGTTTCAGAGGATCCTTTGGCCACGATGTTTTATTTAAAGAATTAGCAGCCTCTAAGAATTCAGTGGATGGAAATCTCTGCTGCAAATTATCATACAAAGACTGAAAGAACTGGTTTTTCAAATTATCAAATTTCTCCACGTCGTCGGCACCCTGAACAATCTCAACACCTTTATAGCATTTGTCACTATCAAAAGATGCCCAAAATTTTCCTAATGTTCTTCCATTCTCCTGTTTTAAAGCTAGCAGCTTTAACTTAATGTAATCAATGTGGCAAAAAGCAGTAACAACAGTAGCCGAATTGCTCTGCAAAAACAAAGACAGCTGCTTAAGGCACCGTAAAGCATCCTTCAGCATACACGTCTCACTCAAAAAGAACCATGATTGCAGCTTTTTTGCAAGACCTGAGTACTTACTCCTTTCTTTTGATGGCCTATCACTGTCAGCACATTGCATAAAATGGGTGTACAAAGCACAAAAATTCCGAAGAACCGCTTTAACAGCGATAAAGGAAGAGAAAACCCATCGTACATCAAAAACTCGTTGAACCTTCATAAGTTCAATAGACAACATGTTAGCTACAGATTCCAGCTCTCTCTGATTTTTAGGTGAGACACTATACACTTTATATAACTGATCAATGAAAATCCTGAAATGAGAAACAATATTTACCGTGTCAACAGAGTTTTTACAGCAAGTTCTAGTCTATGTGCCATGCAGTGGAAGGTTTTCAACTGAGGATACTTTGCTTTCAATAAAGTGGCTACACCTCTATGCTGGCCAACCATGCAGCTTGCACCATCACTACAAAAGCCAACAAACTGCTCGCACAGCACATCATTGCTGAAACCAATTTCATTTAGAAACGTTAACAATGTATGTTCAAGACCAGCAGCAGTTCCAACAGTCAATTCGATTAAACCTAAAAAGTATGTACATGCTTCACCGTCAAACCTTGTGCGAATATAAACAATCATTGACTGCACATTTGCCACAGAGGTGCTCTCATCAACCAGAATTGAAAATTTGGACTTTGAGTTTACAATGTAGCTTACAAGCTCTTTGCGCATTTCACTAGAGACATGATTGATAATATTACTGCATGAATTATTTGAGTACAGAATGTTTCCACAATTTATGCCATTAAGTCTCTGCAAATCAATTAAACGACAGCTTTCCGTGTATGGTAAGTGAGACTTTGCACATTCGTATGCGGTTCTAAAAACTTTAGCAGTTACTTCAATATTATCTTTATGGCGTTCAACGAATTTTGTACGAGCAGCGTAAACACTACTGCCAATGCTGTCAAATTGACGGTCTGTCAGTATCTTCTCACATGTAGCATGAGAGATCGAGTCACGATGTTTGTCGATTTTCTTCAGAAGTTTCTTAGCAGTTAGGCTCTGAACTGTGCCATCAATGAATGCAGATTCGTAATGTTGGCCCTTTTGAGTGTTCAAACCTGTCTGCTTAACTTCTGCACATGATGTGCATTTTAAGTTACCTGTCTCAGAGTTCAATGACAGCCAAGGACGACTTCTTTGCCAGGCTTGAAATTGATCAAGGTTTCTGCAGACTCTTGGATGTGTGTATGTTTTGGCACGAGGCGAAAATGAAGCACCTGCACTGGAACCTGGCTCTTCAGGCGGATTGCATTCTTCAACCACATTGATTGGGGAAGATGCAACCGGTGATTTGTGAAACTCAGATGAATCTATATATTAAATATGTAAAACACTTCATGTTAATAGAATGAATTGAATCTGAAAATACTGGAGATATTAAGTTGAAACTTACAGGGCTGTTTTTAAGAAATTTTTAGAACTGCACAACTCCATCTTTCCTTTCCCATCATCCATGGTAAATTACTTCCAATCGGAGGAAAATGACCTGTTTTCCTAGTTTTAACTGTGCAGAAGTGCTTCTACATCTGCACAAATCCATTTAGAACTGCACATTTTGTGTACAACTGCACGTTAAAAAAAGCCATGGAAACTTATATATTTAGGCAAAACTTGTGAAAGAATTTTTCTATTTTGTAGTTTGCCCACCAAATTAGCAGGCAAATAAACCCTAGCCGCTGACGAATACGGGCTGCGTGGAAACTAGTACAGGTCCGGGAGGTCCCGATTGTAAACTTTTGTCGGTAATCAAATGCATAAATCATGCACTCACCGTTGTTAGGAAGTTTAGATGTCGATGGTTTAGCTTTGGGCCCATAGCTGTGGACGGCCTGGACTGCCTCGCTGGACATATCGGCACATCGAGACTTTTTATTCAAGTCTTTTTCTTCTTCGTCGCCACCATCGCCGACGATCTTTCGCTTGCTTTTCGCGAATCCAAACGCAAACAAACTCATTTCTCTGCAACTTTTCAAGAGAAACTGGACGATTCAACATGCAATCAGTAGATGACAAGCAGGAAAAGGAAATACGTTGAAGAACATGAACATTACTAATATTTACTTGAGAATGGCTCCCTACCCGCGTCATAAATTATAGGCTGGTGCCTGGTTCCCTCTCTCAGTCACGCATTGTATAGACAAGTATTGCAGCCAATTAATTTGAGACACGAATCAAGAATCATACGAATATGGACGAAGGGGCCAAGGAACTGGGGGGGGGGGTCAGAAGCTGACCCCCTCAACACATTTTTAGTCATTTAACTGAGGGGGTCAGACAACGAACTGAGGGGGTCCAACCCCCCCAACCCCCCCGACAACTAAATCACTGGTTCGACGTATCTTTGAGGACTAGACAATATCAATTGCTACTCGACTCTTCTGTGCAAAGTCAACTCAAATCTACATAATCTACAATCAGTCAATCAATCAAACAACCAGTTTATCAATCAATCAATTAATTTCTTTATTAACCAGTAAATCGATCGATAAACCAATTAATCAATAAAATAATAAATCAATTAATCAATAAATAAATTAGAATGCATATAGCGCTAAGATACATATTTTACTCAAAGACTTTTATGGTTTTACTTTGTGAACTGCTTCTCAATATATACAAGCGTATACCCTTTAGTTGCAAGTCGTACATCTACAATTATAACCAAAGGATTTTTGCATGAAAAATTCCGCCATAACCTCCGCTCTGGTGGTGCCAGTCTTGAACCGGCATAAGAGAGGAGGGCAACATATATCATGTATTTTGACACAGTCTCCATAATCAATTATCTAAAAGATCCAAGTATCATATTCTCGGTGACAAAGTTTATTACACAAGCACTAACATGGTTGACGATATTCTTTTAGTCTCGTGTAAATGCATTTAACTGTTGTGTTCACACAAACATTTTTCAGCCACTTTTGAATGAGCGGCTGTACATTGAGTGCGTAGAAATTTATTCTGCGCATTTTGTACTTCTTTATTGCATATAGATAGTTTTAACGCCATTATATCGGATTTTCCTCCGACGTGGAACTGTCATGAATGAACCGCTGCGTTGATCCAGAGTTAAATATATCGTTTAAGTTGGACACCTCTTTTCAGCATTTATTTTGAATACAAGTAAAGACCTAGGACAATATTTTGGACACCTGCGTTAGAAATTTCTTGAACAGATAAGATTAGTAACTGTTTCACTATTAAATAATTATTGCTTTATTCCGTGCAACATAAATCCAATTGTGTGTATTGGACGAGGAGCTACGTCTGCCTGGTTGGGTCTCATACTGAAGTTTTTTTAAATAATAGACTTAAAACTGTGCCTTTTAGAAGTGTTAGAGTCGGGTGCGCTTCCGAGTAGCCTCCTTGAAGAAGCGCCACATAATTTTTTTTAGTTAATTAATAAATAAATAAATATATTCATTTTAGATGCCATACCTCAGCCAGGTACAGATTACATTAAAAAAACTTTGACACTACAAATTCCAACGCTGCTCAAAGCCTTGGTGTGCTTGTCAAATTCCTGGAAATTTGGAGCAGCGTTTTTTTTAACATCGCTATTAATGGAAATCTCAGTGACACCTTTTTAACATGTAAAAGTCAACTATAGATACCTATACTCATCTTTGTTAATTACTTCTTTGCAGACCGTCTGTTCATGCCACATGATACGGTACTCGATGCCGCAAACAATTTGAAGAATTTGAACAAAAAGTAAAGTGAAAAAGTGAAGTGTGAAAATAAATGGAAAGTCAATTCAAAAATTGGTTCAAAAATTGGTTCAAAAGGTAAAAATTCAAAAAGATCGCTTCAAAGGTAAATTTAAAAGATAAGTTATTAAATCTAGCTATGACCGAAATTAGTTGATCGATTAACTTAGTATTTTGTTCAAAGAGTTCACAGCTCCATCTGTTCCGCTAATCCATATCAACGATGTGAATGAGTACATTGACCGCACACATACGGCCGAGGAGATGACTAGTCACACGCGATCATAAGCCGAGACCAAGAAATAAAATCACCAGCACTTCAAACTTTCGTCTTATTTTGCTGCTTGCTCCAGCTCGGCGAAGTTATTTGATCAGTTACTTTAGTATAAGAAATATGAAGTCCGTCGCTCACTTATAGAGAGAAAGGCAAAGTTTAACAGAGGTGTGTAGAAGATTGGTCTTTGTCAAGCGCAAGCTTACGCACATAGGCCATGTACAGGGTTGGCCATAAAAAGTACCTCTGCAACTTTTTGCCATATCTTATCCAGAAATAAGAATTTTTAAATGAACATTTACAGTCTTAAAGGCTATTCATATCTGCGTCCAGTGTCCAAATTCCAACAAAGTATTTCAAGCAGAACAAAAGTTACGTCACTTTTAGTGAGACCACCCACTGTTTTTTTGGACGCGACATGATCGCATGAGCAAATGCGAAAGGACCAATATTAATTATAAACCCAATCCAGAGACTGACTTTGTATTCTGTATGAACCAATTAGAAGAGGTGTCTAAATTTCAGATGCAATTTTAAAGCAATATTTAAAGCATAATTATGTACCACAACATTTATTAACAGAATGACAACTTTAGAAGAAGTGGCTAAAGCACTGAGTATAGGAATATTTGTAAGTTAGGTAAAAAAAGTTTCAGCAGGACCTTTTTTACCGTGCAACTCTAAATGGACTTGTGCAGTTGTTGAAGCACTTCTGTGCAGTCAAAACTATTTTTTAAAAAGTATACAACCTTCAATGAATTCCGGTCCGTTATGGGCGCCCTTCCTATACATGGAGTCCCACAGGGTCTCGACTTTCTACAGGGCGCCTTGTTGGTCGAGGTCGAACGATTTGGTGCCCACATCGATGCTTGAATTATGCAATCAATACCGGAAGTTATTTAAAAAAAGACAGGAAGCGAAGAATTTTACACCGGAATTTGTGACTTTTTGACCGGAAATTGGAAATTCGAGACCGGAAGTCTCTTGCGGAAGTGGTCAACGAATAATGATATAAGCAGTGTAGTGTAACCAGTACAGCTGCAACTCCGCCACTGGTTGCATTCTGCCAGTGCCAATCCCGAGCCTGTCTAAAGGAGGAGGGCGTCGCTAATGGTCTTTGTTATAGCACAGTGACGTTAAACTGAACAACTGGCACAGTTGACTGTATGTACGAATATTTATCGATGTAAACAAGTATGAATAACATTGTCCCCCATATAGGCAGCCTCTCTGTCTGTTTTATGGCCTCTGATCTTCTGGATATTCTCGACATCAAGATACCTGATTCACTCGCTATAGAACCACTGATATGACTCATGAAGTCTCGATCATTTGCCTCAATTGGTCCTTCTCTTTAGAATGTGCTCTCTCCTTATGTTCACTCTATGCACTTTTGTCTGGTGGTCTCGCTTTTTATATGCCTCTTCTTAAGAGGATCTATGACAACAGAGGCCGTTACCTTGGACAGAAATTTGTTTTGGCATAATACTGCAGCACTTATTATCAAGCATATACTTGCAATTGAGAGAGTGGGTATTGTATTTGAAGTATGGATGGATCCGATTTGACCAGGGTATATGGCAACAGAGGCCGTTACCTTGGACAGAAATTTGTTTTGGCATAATACTGCAGCACTTATTATCAATTGAGGGAGTGGGTATTGTATTTGAAGTATTCATTCCAATGGTTTATTTATAGTTACGTTAAAGAACGTTTTAAAGGTGTCAATCAATACGGCAGCAATTAAGCAAAAGAAGCATACGAAAATTTCAATTGGAAAGCAGTTGTAGATGTAGCAGTGGCAGTAATAGTAGTATTATGATTTTAATGCGCCACTATGTATTTATCTGGAGAATTGGGGAGTGGCCGGAGGACTGGAAAAGGTCAGTGTTCATACCAATATTCAAGAAAGGAGACGCGAGAGAGTGTGGAAATTATCGAACGATAGCGATGATATCACACACGAGCAAAATACTCCTCAAAATAATCCACAAAAGAATGGAGAAGACAATTGAAAGGGAATTACAAGCCAACCAAGCGGGATTCAGGAAGGCGCGAGGAACGCGCGATCACATCGCCAATATAAGGTGGATTATGGAGAGACAGAGAGAGTACGGGCAAGAGGTGCATATGTGTTTTATAGACTATAGTAAGGCGTTTGATTGCATAGACCATACACTACTGTGGAGGACGCTGATTGAGATGGGAATTCCGAAGCATCTGTTTAAACTACTGAAAGGCCTTTACGTGGATCAAGAGGCGGTTATAAGAACTGAATATGGAGACATAGGGAAATTTAAAATAAGGAAAGGAGTGAGGCAGGGGTGCATTTTGTCCCCTTTCCTGTTCAATCTGTATGCCGAGAGAATTATGAGGAGGGCTGGATTGGAGGAGGCAACAGAGGGGGTAAGGATAGCGGGGAAAATACTGAATAATTTCAGGTACGCCGATGATACGACATTATTGGCGGGGAAGAGGGACGACCTGGCCGAGTTAATAAGAAGAGTCAGGAAGGAAAGCGAAAAGGCGGGACTATACTTCAATGTAAAGAAAACAAAGGTTATGACAACTGCAACATGGGAAACTTTGAGGTGGATGGAGAAACGATAGAGGTAGTATCGAGCTTCACATTCCTGGGATCTATGATAGAGAAAGAGGGAAGAAGTTATATGGAAATAAGACGGAGGGTAACAATGGGGAAAACGGCAATGAACGGTCTGGGAAAGATTTGGAAGGATAAATACGTGAGTAGAGAAACAAAGAAAAGACTGGTACGAGCACTGATCTTCCCAGTGGTCCTATATGGATGCGAAACATGGACAAAGACACAGGCTATGGAAAAGAAAATCAACGCGTGCGAGATGTGGATTTGGAGAAAGATGCTAAGGATTTCATGGACGGAGAAGAGAACTAACGAATCGGTGCGTGAGGAGCTCGGAATAGAGAGGGAAGAGACACTGCAGCAAACAGCAACCAGGCGGAAATTCAGCTATTTCGGCCATGTGATGAGATCTAACGGTTTGGAAAAGGAGCTGATGACGGCATGCGGTTAGGGAAGGAAGAGACGCGGAAGACCAAGGAAGAGATGGTTGGATGAGGTACAGGAAAAGTCTGGCATGAACCTGGAGCAGCTTAGAGAGGCGAAAAGAGAGAGGAGACACTGGAGAGGATACATCAAAAACTGTCGCCAGAGTTCTAAGAGCTGACGGCACCAGGTGACCAGGTGATGTATTTATCTGCCTGTCTCTGCCTGTCTGTTTCTGTCTCTGTCTCCATGTACTTGTATATGGCTATCTGCCTGTCTCTGTCTGTCTGTCTATCTGTCTCTCTTCCTGCTTCTCCTGCCCTGCTTCTCTCCCGCTCTGTCGGTGCGTAACAGGATATACCTTCGCTGCATGCATGACGTCATGCCGGAAGTGACGTCGCTCTGTTCCGGTCGTCGTACGTGCGACATCCGTCTGGACGACATTGCGTTTCTCCACAAGGACCTAAAGTCTGAGTCTGTCCCTGTCTCTGCATATGTCTCTGCTTATGTCTCTGTATATCTCATACAAACAGCGTTTCTAATAGTAATACTAATATCATTTGCGAAAGCTATTAGGTCTAATACTAAGGCAATAATCTGTAACAGTAAAACGATAATTGAAATTTATATTTGATTTCTCTGTTGTATTCATTCAGTTTCAGAATTTGTTATATCGCCTCTCAAGAAGTCAACTCAGAGGTGCTTCCTGTCCAGTCAGGGTGATACGAATTAAAAATATTAAAGGAGCATGTTTAGCACTGACGAGTGTCGACACCTTTAAAACTTGCCTTATACGATTATTTAAAGAACAACAGACGTCTGAATAGTACAATTTCACAAAATTAATTGCATTTATATAGCATTGACGCAACTTCTTTAAAAGGTGTTTGTCAATATCAGTGTTCCCAAATTCATATTGCTTGTTTGCGACAGCCTCGTCAACTCTGCATGTCCGCCTCTGTCCGTGTCTCTGCCACTGTCCCTCTTTCTGGCTCTGTCTTTCTAGTATCGCTTATGTGTCGGTCTGTTTGCCTGTCTGTCTATTTAACCAAACAGTGTCGCTGATCTTAAACTATAACTTGCCCGATCACTTTTGGTGGACTATAAAAAGATGTAGTGTTGGTTTAACTGAAACCAACATTATATCTTATTATACTTCAATTAAATGATACTGTGCAAATAAGAAGTTCAGTAACGTCAACCTCCTTCTTTATCCAGACTGGAGACTGGCGCTTCTTCTCAATTAATAGATGCGATCACACGACATATTTCATCATCACATCAAACACATTTGCGTAACAACCATGTGCACAAAGTTAACCATTGACGGTCGCAACAGCAAAGAGTCAATCAGTGCCAGTACCAAACCTCGTTTAAAGAGGAGGGCGACAATAATGATCCAATTAACAACACAGTGTCGCTGATCTTAAACTATAACCTGCCCGATCACTCGCCCTCACATATGCCGAGGTTAGGAAAATGAAGTGGCAAATGTTGATTGAGTTTGACAAATCTGCTCTAGGCAAATAATCAATGCGTGTGTACATTAAAATAGGATTCGATAAATAGGTGATCTTTAGACACCGTTAAAATGGTTTTAAGGATTCTATTTATACCTGAGACATAGCATCTGTAATGATTTTCAAGGCCGTTCAGCAATAATAATAATGTCGTTAAAATAACAATCTGAGACACCTTTCAAAAGTTGTTGAGTTAAGAGATTTATAATTATCACGTCAAACGGGGAATAGGTTCCATCTCATTTATTTAGATTTCTATACGGCATTATAGCGGTAAACAAAGCATTATAATTATAAAGAGCGGCCTTATCTATTGATGGTGATGGTATAGATTTATAATTTTATTGTGATGAAAACAATAAACAATTAAGACGATAAAGACAAGACAACGGTGATGATGAAGAAACCTGATCTATGGAGAAACGTTCGGAAAGGCTATTATATATATATATATATATATATATATATATATATATATATATATATATATATATATATAAAGCGAACGAAAGATGGGTAAAAATTCGGTCTATTTAAGAACAGATCTTCGATTTTGGATTGAATTATTAAAAGAAAAGGCCTACAGAAATTTCAATGTATTTTTCAGAAATTTCTGAATCTTGCATTTTCCAGTTTTTTTCCCGGCCGGATCTGACCTTTTTCAAAATAAGACTGGCATCCCTGGTCCACGATTGGATAGAATTTGTCGGCTTATAGCGCAGTGATTTCCTAACCGTGAATCTCTCTCAAGTGCTGTAATATGCCGAGCAAATTTCTGTCCAGGGCAGCGACCTTCGTTGTCATAGACCCCAGTGGTCAAATCGGATCCATCCATCCAACCGCGCAGAGACTTTGTACCCTCAATTTCACAATATTTATTAATTGATTCATCATTTTTGCGATTAAAGCATTAATTGATATAACCAAATTTACAATAAAAAGAAATCAAAGTTGTCTTCAAACAATAATTAGTGAAAGGTAAAAGCTTTTGCAACACGAAAACGACTAATGAACTAAAAACACAAATGTTATGTTCAACAACAGTTTGATCAGAACGAAAGCAAACAAGCAGAAAATCATCAAACTGAAATTAATCGCCATTAATATGATTCTAGTAATTTAAGCCTTGAATAGAGACTCAGCTGGTAACATTGTAACGATAACTCATATTTTGTCTCAGATCTAAAATTCCTATTAAGATCTTTTAACGAAATGAACGAAATGAACAGCAATGATAACAGAGAGGACAATACCTTGAACATAACGCACTCATATTAATGTCTCAACTATGTATTGGTCACGTCACGTGTGCGACGTTCAGAAAGTTTTTGGGTGAACAAAATACAAGAAACCCGCACATAAGTTCGACGATGTTTGCACCGATCAATTGACGTAGCATGGAACCAAGCAAAACATTTAAAAGCTTTTTAAAATCGACTAAAAAAGACGCTTCATAATTTCCCCAGCAATGTGAAACGATGGATATATATATATATAATATATATATATATATATACATTATATATTTATATAATATAATGTATATTTAAAATGTCCTGAAGTGGCATTCGAAAGCCAAGCGGAAGGCACCACTTATTCAAGAGCTCATGTGCATACATTTTGCACAGATAACATGATTCTATAAAAATGAAAGACCTAGCCCAGAATGTAACCCTGAGGTTTTTTATCGTCAGGGTTTGTGTAAAAGTGGAGTCCTTTTAGACTGCTCCTTTATGCAGGTCTTCTAAAACATCAGCGTAAGAAGCAAATGAAAATTAGATTGAAATTTTCCGTTGTTTATAACCGATGTTCTAAATCGTTTGCGTTATCGGACATTGTCTCCTGTTCTGTTTTCACATAATACAATCAGCGCATTTTAAAACTATTTATAGTACTGGTAGCTATGTTCTTAGAGGTGTCTTGCGTCAGCTCTCCAACGTTGGGCATATGCAGTGGCCATATGCATCAGCTGTAAAACGTTTTCAAGGTTAAAAAAACTGAGAGCACAGCGTTTAAAACAAAACAGCAAAACCTGAATTAATTATTTCAGCAATTAAAGAAATTTAATTGCAATCGAAGAGTCAATCTACGTTGTATGCGGAATTGAATATTTGTAGGGACTATACACAAAAGCACATCACCTTTAAATACCGCAATATTTATAGCAGATTTTTAAAACAATAAAAAGGTTTCTAAATTGGGACAACAAAGCTTGAGACAATAATTATTCCCTATAACTATAAAGTACGCAGCAAAAGCGTCAGATAAACATTTCGCGTTGTAATCTGTGAGCAATTCTTTCTGAATACTAAATTTCAATTACAACATCAGAAGTAGAAAGTTTTGGAATGAAATGTCTTTTGTCACCAGATGGCACTCGGGAATAAATTTTCCCAACAAGGGGCGATTTGCGGTGAGACAATTGAAAACTAACCCAACGTCATTTCACCCATTAAGTATATTCTCAAGAGCGATCATGACCCGAAAAAAATTCACCATCCCCAAAAGCTCTTTTTCCGATATTCACATATTCACCAAATCAAAATATTGCTCACCGCCAGAGCATATAATTTCAGGGGTTTCTATCCACCCTCTATACAACCGGGCTTGATCCCTCTCCGTCTCCTGGTGAACCAGACTACCTCCCCACACCGCGATGTGAGTTTTTGGCTCATTTGTGATTCCTTTCTTTTCCACTATAATCAATATGCGCCTGTAATACAGGTAGCCATGCATTTTCCCACCATAAACAATATTATCTGCGACAAAGATACAATCCTTACAACCGAAATATATCCATCACAAAATATCTTCCGCCCAAAAAATTTCCGAACACAAACTATTTCCCACGTAAAGAAAAATCCGCACCACAGAAATATTCCCCACCGCAAAACATCTCCCAACCTAGCTAAAGTCCCCACATAGAAATAACTGCCCCCGGAAACAAATTCCCCACAGAAATCGCCCCAATCAGACCCGAGACCCTTCATCCCGATGATATCAAGCAGTGAGCTGCTTCATCCCTGAAACAAATTCCCCACAGAAATCGCCCCAATCAGACCCGAGACCCTTCATCCCGATGATCTCAAGCAGTGAGCTGCTTCATCCCTGAAACAAATTTCACACAGAAATCGCCCCCTGCATGTTTGACACCCTTAAATAAGTTGAGCGATTATTATAAAAAAGACCCACGTATCCTCATCTTAACAATTGACAACGAACTGTATTTCATCATATAACATTTGTTTTTGCCGTTTTAAAGGAGTTTTAGCGCAACAAAAATAAATTGGATATAAAATTATTACTACTACTGTTTCTGTCACTGTTACTATCACTATTACTATCACGATAAATAATACTTGTTATATTAATATTACTAAAAAAAGCTGTTGTAGAAAATAGCAAAATGAAACAAACTTATCATTGTGTCTAATTTTCGCATTTTGAGAGCTACTATCCATTGACGAGGCATTAATCGATATCGCTGAGTAATTATTGTGAGCGAAATAGAAAGATGATCGAACCATTCATCTACAAGACTTGCGTTCATTTCCTATGCATGGAAGTACTGTATTAGAACAAAAGTACACTGGTATGGGTTGAAATGCGCTCGATTGTTCATCTAAAAGTTTAACGTCTTCACAAGCCGTTGATGACAATAGAAAGTTAGGTTCCGATATTCAACAGTTAAATGTATCAAAACCAATTACCAGCATATTATGTCTATTATATAACTGGAGAAATAATATGTTTTTAAGCATTTATGATACCTGCAAAGCCATATACAAATTTAAATCTGAAAGTAAAACAACATTAATTTCCCAAAATAAATCATAATGTATAAGATGAAAACAATCATCAACATCAATTGACAGATTTACAACCTGCAAAACGTTTGCATCAACAAATTAAATCATTTGCGCGCAGGACAAAGCACTTCGCCTAACATAAATGAAAGCATTATCCACCTATACTTCTCACCTACATGTGCCCTATTTCAAAACCTTTCATCACGGCAACGATTCAACCTCTAATTTTGATGAAAGTTCTTTGTCCACTAATAATAAATTAAATTGACTACTGCTTTGTAGTTTTAATTGTCAATTATTGATGAGACTTCAAAGGAAAATGAGATACATTAAAAGTTTTAATTACTGACTATAATTATAGCTCGCTGGCTGACACGGGTGACCGCTCATAGAGCACATAATATAGGATAATTCAGCCATTCCCCGAAGTATTGACACTTTTTTTTCATGGACTACTCTTCTATTTTAAAAGATCCGATGCACTTAGGTTTTCCTGCATCGGATGTTTTAAAATAAAAGATTAGTCAATGAAAAAAAGGTGTCAATACTTGACCCTAAAGTGACTTGAGGTCGACTTGAAGTCGACTTGTTGGAGTCAAAACGACCTGACCCGACTTTGCAGAAAGACAACCGACTTCCGACTTGAAGTAGACTTCTGACATAGTAATAGCAATTAGCCTAGGTCTACATACGGCTACAAATGCAAGAAGTCAAGCCAATCTTTCCTAGCAAGCATTAATTTCATATAGTGCTACCAATGAGTAATGAGGCTAAATACTTAATTGATGCATGAATTTGTTAAAGTGCCATTAAGCCCATTTCAGGCTGTTTGCATTTCAGTTTGGATAGTTTTGTGATGCTTTGGGTCATCTAGTAGCCTAGACAATGCGACGGCAAATTATTAGGCCTGTGACACGTGAACCAATGACAGAGGGTTTCGGATCGTTTTTGTTGCCGGATAGAATATCGCACTACACCGGCGATGGATTGAGGAAGAGGAAGAGTTTGTGGTGGGTTTTGAATTGCATGAGACATATTTTAAATGAATCTGCAATATGGCGAATGAGATTACATTTAGAATTTCTATTCACTGTAGAACTTCTTGACTCTTTTTCGAGCAGGACTGACTTTTAAAAATGACATATTTATCTAGATTGTTGGCAGAAGTAGAGTTGCTTGCTTGCCTTTGTAAAAAAACCAATAGAACTTAATAAAACCAGGCATTGATAAAGAAATACATCTTCATTCTGATAATAACAAATGACGAAATCTCTGCCCAATCACATCTTACGTAACGATGAGAGGACCGCCAGTCTAACCATAATTGTTTTCTTTAAACAAATTATGATATTTCGAGTGTGCACTTAAAATTATGGAGTGCAAGGTACTGGATGGATGGATCCGATTTGACCAGAGACTATGACAACCGTAATCCTGGACAGAAATTTGTTTGGCATATTGCAGCATATATTATAAGGTTCTGTCTTAAATTATAGCTTACCGCTTCCTACTATAGATTGTAATATACGGTGTGCAATGGACTGCTTGGTTGCTTCAGTTTAACGACTCTGTATGATTACAAGGCTTATAATTGGCGTCGCCCTCCTTCTTTATCCATGCTTTGGACTGACACTATCAGTGCCTGCAATAGATGAGTTTTGCATTTGTAAATAAGCATATTGTAATGAACTGAATTGACCACAACGAATTTGTTCTAACCTCGGAACAAAGCTGCGATACCGGCATAAATTATATAGAGAATGTAAAACATAAAAGAGGTGTCTAAATGGCATTGAAGTTGGATGTGTTTCTATCAATGAGTCATTTATAAGACGTGTGTAATGGCAACTTAAAATGTACTTTTTGAAAACCACGCTTTAAAGATGCTAGATATGAAAACAGCTGCTGATACAATAGTTCTATCAGCCAATCAATCAATCAATCAATCAATCAAAAATAAACTCAGATTTCAGTATCATTTTGAACTCAACAACAGTCTAACGGTTGCTAATGGCGACGATGTCATCCATCGTACAATAATGTGTCGTTTGGTGTTGCTACAGCAACGTCTATTATTTAATGATCTAAATTATCATCACTTCCGAAATTTTTTGCGTCAAATGATGCGTTTTCGTATTGTATGCGTACCATACACACAGAATTGTGGGTGTCATTAATGTTTTTGCCGGACGTCATCATTCGATGGTCAAGTTAAGAATAGCTTTTTTCGGAATTAATTGACTTTTTGATGGATGGATCCGATTTGACCAGGGTCTATGACAACAGAGGCCGTTACCCTGGACAGAAATTTGCTCGGCGTATTACAGCACATATTGTCTTGAATTATGGCTTCCTGTTAGATTGTAATTTTCTGTGTGCAATGGATTGGTGGCTTCAGTTTAATGACTCTGTGTGAATACAAGGCTTATAATTTGTGTCGCCCTCCTTTTTTATCCATCATTTGGACTGACACTGTTAGTGCTTGCAGTAGATGAGTCTTGCATTTGTAATTAAACAGAGCATATTGAACGGAATTGACGATGATCGATGTGATCTCCCCGCAGAACGAAGCGCTACGATAACGGTATTTTTTATATAGAGAGAGAGTGAAACCTAAAAGAGGTGTTCAAAAAGCATTGAAGTTGGATGTGTATCTTTCTATGGAACCATTAAGGAAGGTGTGTAGCGGCGACTTAAAATGGGCTTTTAGGAAACCACGTTTTAAAGTTGCTAGATTTGATAATAGCTGCTGCTGCGATATTTGTGTCAGTCAACCAATCAATCAATCAATCAATCAATCAATCAATCAATCAAAATAAACCCAAATTTCAGTATCATTTTGAACTCAGCAACAAGGGGAAGTCGGTAGCGTAATGGATAACACGCTGGCGTAGAGTGTGAGAGGTAGCGAGTTCGAACCCCCGTTGGGCGGATTTGCATTGTAGGCAGCTATTACCGCCGATTATAGCAGGAAATGAAGTCGAAAAAGTTGATTAAGTTAGACATCTTGGCAACCAAACGTTTCTAGACGGGTTTATATATTGTCTGTATTGACTTCCGAGGCTAAATCGACGTCTACGATATCATTTTGTAGCGGCAAGATATCGACGTTTAAATAATATTGAAACAATCTGAGACACCTTTTAAAAGTTGTTCTGTTAATAAATTTATATCACGTAAAATTGCTCTTCAACGCCGTTCAGTAATTTGCTCTAAAGTGCTGTAATACGCCGAGCAAATTTCTGTCCAGGGTAACGGCCTCTGTTGTCATAGACACTGGTCAAAACTGGATCCATCCACCTTCAACGCGTACCCTAGAGCTGCAATAATAAGTTTGCTGCCGTTAGAATAATAATATTGCAATAATCTTAGACACCTTTTAAAAGTTGCTAAGTAAAGCAATTTATATTTATCACGTCATATAGGGATTCAGTTGCTCGGTCAACATAACATTAGCTTAAGGCGGTTATCACAGCATGGGATAAACAGCAGACTCGAGGAGTGGTATCGATGAAAATGGACGAATTCATATCTTTAATACAGAAAATATACACTGCATTGAAAACAATTTCTAGCGTCCTGGAAACATCATCAAAATGCGTCTAACTTAAGTTTCACAATTTCAGCAATGCTCAATCTTTAGCTTACAATCTCTATGTTCATACATTGTGCATGGTTGGATAGATCCGATTTGGCCAGGGTCTATGACAACAGAGGCCGTTATCCTGGACAGAAATATATATAGCAGGCACACAGAAACTAAGTCATGAATACTGATACAGTTAGACGGGTCTAGGACTTTACCCCCCCCCCACCTCGTTGTAATGACAGGGGGTAATGGGTCGGGTGGGGTTAAACGTCCGGATACCCGTTAAACATCCTGAAAATTGTAAACCATTCCCTCGTGTCCGTGCCATCTGTTTGGCCCCCGGGCTTCAACCTACCACGTCGTCTCTGGTCCGCACTGAACCAATTCAGATCCGGTCAGGGCCGCTGTGCGGCAAATGAATTTCGTTGGAAGCAGGCTACGTCCCATTTCTGCAGCTGTGGAGAAATTCAAACTATGTCCCACATCGTTATTGACTGTACAACAACTTGTTTCCCGGGCGGATTAACCGAATTCCATGTTGCTGATGAGGCTGCTGTATGCTGGCTCAGCGCGAACTGCATACGCTAAATAAAATACCCTAAAATATGTTGAGCAATCGCTTGTCAAAAATTCTGAACGAACCATCTAAACAATTGACTTTAAGCCGTACCTAAACATATAGCATTTGTTTCCAACGTTTTAAAGGTGTCTGTTGCACTAAGAATATAAATTGGAATTTCTACTACATTTTCTGTTTTCCCCGCGCTAGGGTACAACGGAGGAAGCCACCTCGATCGCTTCCGTAAGGTCTGTTACACCCTTAAGGAGAGCGGTCTCGGTCGAATGGTGTTTCCAGTAGGCTGACTGATGAACCGGAGGAAGGCCAGACACGACAGGAACTTGGTTAGCTGGAGCAGTGAAATGAGTAACAGGTTGCAGATCGGTCGGTAACTGGAGAGTTCACAGAGTGGAAACGTCGGTTTCTTAAGGCAAGGAGTGACGTTAGCATTCTTGTAGTACGTCGGAAAGGCGCCGGAGGACAACGATGAGTCGAAGACTGACAAGATATATGGAGAGAGTAGGTCGACACAGGACTTGAGCAGCCACGTAGGCATGGAGTATTTGTTGACCATCCATCCAGCACACGATGTCGGACGAGAAAGCGAATTTATTTATTGCCTCTAAGTGTTCTTAAGTGTCAGTGGCGGCGCCAGGGGGGGCTGGAGGGGGCTAAGCCCCCCCTAAACGCCGCTCAGCCCCCCAAAGCAAAATGCGGAAAATGTCTATAACGGCTAATTTCGTAATAAGAAAACTAGACAATCATCAACGGCATCGAAATCTATTTGAGAATGAAGTCAGCGACTTCATTTCTTGGCCTCACTTTATGAAAACGGGTGACAAGTTTGCACCCTTACCTTTTGACCATACAACCGGACAGGGTTGTCGAAATTGTCGAAGAAACATCATGGCTCTTAGACACCTCGTTTCAGATTGAAACCGTTTTATAAGTATTAGACGTATAGAAATATCGAAATTGCCTAGTTCTTCAAAAAGTGGTGCAAAGCTGTATTTTCTCTTGATTTTTCACATATTTCACAAAATTAATCATCGTCACAAAAGAACGTTCATGATTTTCTCTCTCCTGCAATCAACTATATAATCACAGCGTAGATGCTTGCGCCAGTGGCGTCGTCAGAGGGCTAGGGGTTATAACCTCTAAATGCGGTTCAGCCCCCCAAAGCAAAAAGCAGAAAAAATCCATTACGGCTTATTTCGTAATAAGAAAACTAGACAATGGTCAATGGCATCGAAATCAACTATATATTCAATTTTATATATATATATATATATATATATATATATATATATATATATATATACATATAAAGTTGTTTAGGTAATTTAATTCGTTGCATAGCAAATGCTACAAATTTAGTGAACCAGTTTTGTTGCATTTAGTAGCTGCCTACTGTAAACCGTTTCTTCTTTATGGAATGGAAGCTGTCAGCCTTCCCAAAAGTGAGCGGAACTATTTAGAGTAACCTACACTTACAGCTCTGCAGTATGTTTTAAAGTTTCCCATAATAGTGGTGCATCTGTACTGCACATCATGCATGAAAATAAAATTACAGACTGCTGGTTATCCAGAATATCGCGTTTTATACAGAAATGTAGTTGTCAGATTTGCGTCATGTTTCTCTTACACACTTCAAATGTGCGCGCTCTTGTCATTTTCGGTATAATAATTATTTTGTTCTTGTTGTGTATACCACCAGTGACTGTCTGGGAATGTAGGCCTACGTTTGATATAATGGTCAACTAAAAAGTCCTAGTGCTATTAGCATATACACGTAAAACATTTGTGTTCAGATAAACATGTATATAATTATATACATAAAATAATTGTGTGCATATATCTAAGCATGCATATTTTTTTGTATTAAGGAAACTTAAACTGTTTTCTGTCATTAGTAATATGCAGGCAGATAATTATAATAGTGTTCTGTGAATTATTTTTATTTGTGAATATTTTAATTCAATGTCCAGGGTACCCTGGTCAAATCGGATCCATCCATTATTGTGATTACTTTTTTATTGTAAAATTTCTGAGTATTAATACTGTGTTGGACACCTTTATTGTGATAACTTGGAACTCGAGTCCGTGTCATGGCCGACTTTTTATACGATAATACTTAATTGCACACCATTTTATTGTGAAATGAATGAAAATTAATACTGTGTTGGACACCTTTTATTGTGACAACTTGGATCACGAGTCTGCGTCTATGGTTGACTTTTTATACGATTATACTTAATTACACACCAATTTATTGTAAAATGTATGAATATTAATACTGTGTTGGACACCTTTTATGTTTATAACTTGGAACTCGAGTCCGTGTCCATGGCCGACTTTTTATACGATAATACTGAATTACACACCATTTTATTGTACAACGAATGAAAATTATTAATGTGTTGGACACCTTTATTGTTTATAACTTGGAACTGGAGTCCGTGTCCATGGCCGACTTTTTATACGATAATAATGAATTACACACCATTTTATTGTGAAATTTCTGAATATTAATACTGTGTTGGACACCTTTTATTGTGACAACTTGGATCACAAGTCTGCGTCTATGGTTGACTTTTTATACGATAATACTGAATTACACACCATTTTATTGTAAAATGTATGAATATTGATACTGTGTTGGACACCTTTATTGTGATAACTTGGAACTCGAGTCCGTGTCGATGGTCGACTTTTCATACGATAATACTTAATGGCACACCATTTTATTGTGAAATTTCTGAGTGTTAATACTGTGTTGGACACTTTTTATTGTGACAACTTGGAACTCGAGTCTGTGTCCATGGTTTACTTTTTATACGATTATACTGAATTGCACACCATTGTATTGTGGAATTTCTGAATATTAATTCGGTGTTGGACACCTCTTATTGTAATAATCTAGAACTCTAGTCAACGTGGTTTTTGAGTGCTTGCAAATCGGTATGTCAAAGACAATAGGGACTTTACATTACCTCACTGTCTGCACCACATAGCTACTCGGGCTGCTGTGTGCACACGCACTGTATATACTGTATCGCCCTTGCTCAGCTCGGTCACCAACTCAGCTCGGTCACCAACTCAGCTCAGATGACTGAAATTTCGGGGTATGGTACAGTGCGGGCACGGCATAGACTTTACGCGGACGCGTTTGAGGACCTCCCATTCTCCTTTGCCACCTTAGTTGGACACCTTTGTTTATGATAATTCGGAACTTAATCTAGGATTGTGGCCGGATACACCAAAAATCAAAAACCTCAACAATTATTGCTGACTTCGTTTAAATAACCCACTCAATCTCCAACTACATCTTGCAATGCGAAGCGCGTTTGTGGCAGTGCACAATTTCTTGTAAAACCCTTGGTCGGTATGTGCTTCGTTCATGGGAAGAAAATGTTATAGTTGCGTTTCTGGGAGCGATGAAGGCTTGGGGCTTCAGCCCCCCCCAAACCTGAAATCCTGGCGCCGCCACTGTTAAGTGTATGAAGGTACCGAGCCATTTTTTGATGTTTTTTCTATGGAGTATTTTTTAATTGTGAGTTACTTATGACCACACAATATGAGTCTGATAGAAGCAGCATTTATTTCCGCTCTTGTTATTGTATTGTTTTGTTTTGTATCTGACGCTTCTCGCGGCAAAAACCAAGGTTTTGAAACCAGAGAAAATGACGAAAGACAACCAGTCGAGAGGATGGCAGAGCGAACTGATATCAGGGGCAGTTCATTCCAATGCAGGAAAATGAAATGGATCTGATTTGACTGCAGGGTCTATGACAACAGAGACCGTTACCCTGGACATAAATTTGCTTGGCATACTACAACACTCAATTGCTGATATTGTTATTATTGCTCTATTATGTCCTGAAATGTGACGCGTAACGCAGATGGAAAGACGCTGCAACAGGAATTTTGATTCACGGTGATCTCCAGAGAAATGCGACGTCCCAGCTCTGAGAGAATTTCTGCACCTTCAGCATTTACAGGTCAAACGTTTTCAAAGGCAAGGGGAACAACCATGTTTGATGTATGCACCAATGATATTTATTTGGCATACCGAGGTTGTAGAATATAAGTATAACAGCAGTCACCCGAACGAAAATTAAGGTTTGAAGACTGACAATGTCAGACACCCTTAAATTATGTTGAGCAAAGACTATATAAATGTATTGCTAATTTCGATCTTAGCAATAATCTGACGAACAATATTTCAAAATATAACATCTGTTTCCACCGTTTTAAAGGGTTTTGAGCGAACCAAAAATAAATTGGGATTAAAATCATTACTACTACTGTTTCTGTCACTGTTTCTGTCACTATCACTATCACGATTAATACTACTATTTATTTTAATATCGCTAATAAAAAAGCTGTTGTAGAAATTAGCAAAATGAAAAAAACTTATCGTTGTATCGAATTTTCGCATTTTAACCCATCGGAGGTGAGGTGCCGAATTGTAACGACAGAGGTGAGGTGGGGTCATCATCATCATCATCATCATCATCATCATCATCATCATCATCATCATCATCATCATCATCATCATCATCATCATCATCATCATCATCATCATCATCATCATCATCATCATCATCATCATCATCATCATCATCATCATCATCATCATCATCATCATCGAAATCCTTGGGCTAAATGCTCGTAGGTGTCCGGCGCCACTCTCTGTTTGAGTCTGTCTCGTGTCATTTTGCCCAACTTCAACCTGTCCGGTCTGCAGGTCCATACCATTAACATCTTGAACCAGCTAGACCACCTTGTCTGATGAAGAGAATATTGAGAGAGAGGCACGAAGGACAACCTGGGTCTATGCCCATATGTGTCCCACGTTCTCTCCCCCCGACTCTCTCCACTGGTCTGTACTGACCGGCCTGTGCATGTCAGCTCCACATCATGACACATTGAAGCATCTGGGTCGCTATGTCACTTGTGCCGTGGTTTTTGCGGATTTTAATGGTCTTGGTCTTTTACTGCCAGTGTACCTCCACCCATCTGGCAAACCTTCCTCATTTTATCCGGGCTTAGGACCGGCACAGGGAAGTTGTTGGTTCCCTGTGGCAGAGGATGGATGCAGTTTAACGTCGTGCCCAGGACATAAATTACTGCTCCTCTCCTTATGTTGGCCTCCCACAGGTCCGCCTCAACTCCTTGGTTAGGGTCCTTCGATCTGCAGCACGCTTTGTTGGTGGCATTTCCCGGTTTGCTCACTGATGGAACAGATAGCCTGCTATTTCTCCAGTTCTATTCCTATTCCTAACCCAACTCTTCTAAACTCTGAAAACTTCAACATTAACACCTCTTTTATAATAAATAACGATGTTACAAATATCAATCCGCTACTAAAAGGACACTTACAAACTCCGCTAACGCGTTTTTATATACACACTCGCAAACACTTATGCAATTGTAATTGTAATTGTAATTGTAATCGTACATTTATATAGCGCCACTTCAAGAGAACTCCTCAGAGGCGCTCCCGACCTGACACCTAACGACAATCAAAAAGAATGGTTTTCAAACGTTTGCGGAAAAGGGGCAAAGAAATACAAAGAAGTTCATTGCGGATACTAATAGGTAACTTACTCCAAAAAGACGGACCAATCATAGCAAAGCTACTATGAAGCACTGTGGAAGAACGAGCCCTAGGGACAACCAGGTCACCATGCGTAGCAGAGCGAAGGAACCTACGGCCTGGGATGGACAGCACAGGTACACAGAGTTCCATAAGATAGATCGGAGCTTGGCCTGCTAGGCAATTGCGCATGAACATTAAAATCTTAAACTCAATACGTTTTTGCATTGGCAACCAGTGCAGTTCTTCCCGTATAAAACTTGATATATGCCCAAACTTTGGTATGCCGCCAATCAGCCGGGCCGCAGCATTAAGGACAGATTGCAACTTATTAATGCGTGAAAGTGTTAAGCCCGCATAGATGGCACTACCATAGTCAACTCTCGTGCATATAAATGCATGCATCAGAGTAGTGGCGGCTTTGGCTGTAAGCGAGCGACGCACCGTGCGAATCTGACGAAGATGGTAGAAGCAAGTGCGACACATTCCTCACGTGATCAGAAAGGGTCAATTCCTTTTCATTCATTCATTCAATCGTTAGATACATTTATATAGTGCCTCTTCAAGGGGGCTACTCAGAGGTGCTCCCAACCTCAGCGCGGCCAGATAAAACTGTTTTAAGATGAGAGAGGAAAGCCTGAGAACGATTTGTACAAAGAGAGCGGAGGGTCAGAAGAAGACCATTCCAGGTTGAGCGTCCCACCACCGAGAAAGCACCGTTCTGCATAGTGGAAGTTCGAGCAAAAAGGACTTAGAGCAGACTTTGTTCAGTCGAACGAAGGGAGCGGTAATGGTGAGAACTAATAGTAGGGCTACAGAGCTCACAAAGGTAGGCAGGAGCAAGGCCTAGCATGCAGCGCCAGACTAGAGTAGGTATCCAATTCGCTGCTTGAGTGGAAGCCGGTGGAGAACATCACGCATATAGCTGGAGATGTGACTAAATTCAGGTCTGGTCCAAGGTCACACCCAAATCACGCACAGCGGTAGAAAAAGTCATGCCAGAAAAGCAATGTTGGAGATTTTGCATAATTATCAACTTTAGAAACTTGCACGCGACTTCCAGCCCAAATAAATTGTGTTTTTCCAGGATCTGACATAATTCATTCATTCATTCATTCATTCATTCAGAGCATTTATATAGCGCCCCTTCAAGAAACTACTCAGAGGCGCTCCCAGCCCAACCACGAACAAAGAAAAAAGACTTGAGAGACCTGTAGAGCCTAGCCGGATGGACCACAAGTAGAGAGCGAAGCGTAACCGGGAGGTCGTTCCAGACTGTTACCCCACAACCGAGAAAGCACGGCGCTAAGCGGGCCCGCTGGACCAGAAGTTCACCCCTAGCCAAAGAGCTTAATGCGACTATCGCAGTGAATATTATATATTTGATATTTGATATCTAAGAAGAGGTATGCAAGTTGTCGCTCTTTTGACTTTTACTGAATAAAAATTTAATTTACTTCATGGGAAGTCTCATAACGGGAGTCCCATAAAGGTGGGACAATTTTTATAATAAGGGCATCAAATTATAATGTGACCTAATTATCATGCGAAAAAGCAACGCACAATAATGCGGTTCATACAAAAATGAATAATAATATCACGCATAATACTCAGGAAATATTATGTTTATTCTAAGCGTTAATTTACTCTACTAGCGCTGAGCTGATAAACCACACGAAAAAAATGTAAGTATTCAAATAATTTGTAGTTTCTTTCTTAAAGATGTGAATATCATGCAATTGACGGTGAATCGGAGCTGTTCTATACAATTGCTAGTAAAGCTTTCATTACTTTTATGTGACAAAAATAATAATTAAAAACGGTATGCAACAGAAAGTTCCTCTACATAGTAAATGTGGTAAAATGTACATGTATAAGTTGCGCATTGAATGGTAAATTGACTGGAATTTAACTGTTCAGCGACAATGTGTCGCGACATGAACTATTATCGTTGCCCTCCTCTCTACTCTACCCTTGAGACTGGCGATAACCAAGATCTGGAAACGGTGGAGACATAGGATGGTGCATAGTGGGGAGCGGTGGTGTAGTGGTGGCGTCGCTGCCTTGAAGCCGGAAGGTTCGAGGTTCGAATCCACCTCACGTCGCTGCGTATAGGGACTTTGGGCAAGTCCATCACTCACAATTATTGCTCAGCGCTTAGGCGTGAAACTCCGCTGCAGTGCCCGCTCTGCAATGGGAGCGCCCCTGAGTAGAGAGCTAGAAGGGGCGCTATAACAAGTGCACATACAAACAAATACATGCATACATATATACATACATACATACAGAAGAATCCCAGCAATGAACAAAAAATGAGCATGTGACACTTATTCAGTCATTTAACTGACAAGTAAAGTTGTTTAAGTCTACTGTTAAAATCAACTATTTTCCATTACAATATATGACTGTGGGGCGCGGTGGTGCAGTGGATATGTTCGTTTGCCTTGCAGCCGATGGATTGTAGTTCGAATCCACCTCAAGTCGCCGCGTCGAGACCATGGGTAAGTCCTTCACTCGCAATTGTTCTGCAGTCGGGAGCGCTTCTGAGTTGTTTTCCATACAATTAGAGTCAACGAGGCTTGAAAACATTATTGGAAAAGCCAGAAGGAAGAGAAAATTGCACGATTTAAAAGAGAAGATTTTGTGTAGTTGCCGTTTAACGTCACTGTGTGGTAACAAAGACCATTAGCGACGCCCTCCTCCTTTATCCAGGCTTTGGACTGTCACTGGCAGAGTGCAACCAGTGGCGGAGTTAGAACAGTACTGTTAGTGGTGGAGAGAAAAAATGAAAGGGAAAAAACGAGAAATAATATGTTAAATAAAGATCTTAGTTTCCCGTTCACTTCGCATTAGAAAGCATTCCACGCACGACGTGAAAGAACGAATGAAAGCAATTTCTTTGCAGACACGCACACAGTCACCGTGCAGCGGCGAAGGGCTTCGCCTAAACCAGTCATCAACCGACGCTATCTACACCGTCGTCGTGTGCTGCTCCCCAGGGGGCGTTGGGCGAGTCGTAACCAACATCCATACGCAATACGATACAAATATTGGCGTGATTAGGACTGAAGCATACGGGTCGGTGGGTCGCTTGATCTTGCCGGTGGAGGAATGGCCCACTTGGGGATGAGACAACGAATGTTGTTTGCAATCAACGGATCCGGGTTTACGAAGGTTTTTATATAGCGCACGCTTGTGGGGTTTAAATCGATCTATGGAGAGGGTTGGGTGGCGTGTGTGTGTGTGTGTGTGTGTGTGTGTGTGTGTGTGTGTGTGTGTGTGTGTGTGTGTGCGCGCGCGCGCGCTCTGCTCTGCGGCTATGCGCGAATTTTTCCCTCATATGTATTCAAAGATACATCGCGTTATCTACTGTAAGTACTTTTGATAACCAGAAAGAAGAGAGTGGTGATGAGGTGGCGGGTGGTGGTGGTGTTGGTAGCTGGGTAGTATAGCTGTGGAAGCTGTAGTGTTAGCTGTTGCTGTTGTGGCAGTTGTTGAAGTATAATGTAGCAGCAGCAGCAGCAGCAGCAGCAGTAGCAGTGGCAGTGACAGTGGTAGTGTTAGTGGTAGTGGCAGTAGTAGCGGTAGTGGTAGTGGTAGTGGCAGTGGCAGTGGTAGTGGCAGTAGTTGTAGTTGTAGTACCAGTAGAAGCAGAGCAGCATAGCATGGGTAGCAGTAGTAGCAGTAGTTGGTGTAGTAGCAGTGATCGTATCAGTCGTTATTGTTTCTGCTGTATTAGAATGTAACGTTATTCATTATCACATTTTATTTTATTTTATGACCGCCTTTGCTGTGCATTGTACGATTGCAAGTGAGGTATCATGTTTGTGTAGTTGCAGTTTAACGTCACTGTGTGGTAACAAAAGGATATCAGCCGAATGACGTTTTATGGTGTTTGACAGTTTATAATATTATCTTCTCTTGAAAACGTTTTAAAGGTGTCAACAAAATAATGCAGTGACGAAACGCAAAAAACGATTTTATAAGCAAAGCTTTAGCTGTACATGCATAGCTACAAGAGCAGATGGCGTTTAACCCAGCAAATTAGTTATAAATAATTCCGCAAAACGTCGCCTCTCTTCGTTGTCTGCAAACGAATGAACGTAGATGTAAGTGGACGTCTATACAACACTTAGTGGACTCTAGACAAGACTTTCAATTACGGACTTCTCTACGTTTGCAAATGATTGCCAATCCGAGAGTATTTCTATGTGCACTTGTTATAGCGCCCCTTCAAGCTCTCTACTTCCGACCACAGCGCGGGAAAAAATTGGTTTGGTGCCGTATAATTATTACATTAGCCGCGGATTTATAAATCGCATCTCGCGGTATTCGGAGGCGCTCCCGGAGCAAAGAGCAAACGCAAAATGAGAACCTTCGAAAATGAAGTGACAGAGAGCAATGTACCAAACATGAGCGTGTCATACTTATTCAGTCATTTAACTAAACGTAAAGGTGTTTAAATCTACTGTTTGAAATCATCAAATTTTGTACGTTTCCTTTAAAATAATGACTGCGGGGCGCAAAAAGAAAACCTTAAGAAATTAAGCAGCATCAGCAGTGAACAAATTTTGCGCACGCTGAACTTATTCAGTCAATGAACAAAATGTAAAGGTGTTTACGTAGACGTCTTAAATTTGGAATATTTTGCACGTTTCCATTACAATGATGGGTGGTGGTGTAGTGGATATGTTCGTTGCCTTGCAGCCATAGGGATGCTGGTTGAAATTCACCTCAAGCCGCCGGGTATATGGACCTTGAGCAAGTACTTCAATTATTGCTCAGCGCTTCGGCATGAAACTCCGATTCGGTGTCCGCGCTGTAGTCGGAAGCGCTTTTGAGGAGCGCTATAACAAGTACACATACATACCTACATACATACATTGTTTTTCCATAAACTGCTCCAGAGTCAACGAGGTTTGAAAGCATTACTGGGAAAAGCCAGGAAGAAGAGAAGATTGCACGATTTTTTAAAAGAGAAGATTTGGCGTAATTACAGTTTAACGTCACTGTGTGATAACAAAGACCACTAGCGACGCCCTCCTTCTTTATCGAGGCTTTGGACTGGCACTGGTAGAGTGCAACCAGTGGCGGAGTTAGAAGAGTTAGTGGTGGAGAGAAAACATGAGGAGATGAAAAATAGAACTAATGGTTAAATAAAGATCTTAGTTTCCCGTCCACTTCGCATTAGAAAGAATTCCACGCACGACGTGAAAGAACAAATGAAAGCAATTTCTTTGCAGACACGCACACAGTCACTGTGCAGCGACGAAGGGCTTCGGCTAAACCAGTCGTCAACCGCCGCTATCTCCGCCGTCGTCGTGTGCTGCTCCCCAGGGGGCGTTGGGCGAGTCGTAACCAACATCCATACGCAATACACTACAAACATTGGCGTGATTAGGACTGAAGCATACGGGTCGGCGGGTCGCTTGATCTTGCCGGTGGAGGAATGGCCCACTTGGGAATGAGATGGCGGATGTTGTTTGCAATCAACGGATCAGGGTTTACGAAGGTTTTTATATAGCGCACGCTATGCAGGGAGAGGGTTGGGTGGCGTGTGTGTGTGTGTGTGTGTGTGCGCGTGT
This sequence comes from Lumbricus terrestris, assembly GCA_949752735.1. Taxonomy (NCBI): domain Eukaryota; kingdom Metazoa; phylum Annelida; class Clitellata; order Crassiclitellata; family Lumbricidae; genus Lumbricus; species Lumbricus terrestris. Next base: position 45,336,278 of record OX457049.1, read on the forward strand.
GTGTGTGTGTGTGTGCGTGTGCGCGTGTGCGTGTGTGCGCTCTGCTCAGCGACGATGCGGGAATTCCGCTCATATGTATGCAAAGATACGTTGGGTTTTCTACACATTCACTGTTCTCTTGTGAAAATAGACATTCGTTTAATTCATGAAAAAGTCCAGGTTGACACACCGCAGCCTGGCACATAGTGACATTAAGAGATACAAACATGAAATTAAAACGTCTTTCTACATAGATCAGTGTTAATGAGATTAAATGATTTAATGATTGTTAGCGCTCTTGTAGAGGACTCTGGATATAAAGTTTATGTTGTCCTTTTGCGGGAACCGGAAATTATGACTTCGGGGTCGAAGGTTGTAAACCGTACTAGTCATTGGGGGAAATTGGTCGCGAAGGACATGGCAACAGTTCAATAGGCAGAAGAACAGGAGGGTGGTGGTGATGGTGGTGGTCGTGGTGGTGGCGGTTTGGAGGTTGTAGTGGTGGTGTTGGTAGTTGGGTAGTATGGCTGTTAAAGTAGTTGCAGTTGTAGTAGTAGTAGCAGCGGTAGCAGCAGTAGCAGCAGTAGCAGCAGTAGCAGCAGTAGCAGCAGTAGCAGC
>OX457049.1:45339374-45541874 GCA_949752735.1 Lumbricus terrestris
CGATATTAGGGCGACTTTTGGATGAGAATTAGACGAGATTTGTCAAAGACATCGAAGTATTTCGAAGAAAATTCATCGATATCACTATAGGCAATTGATTTAAATTTTCAACAATCCACAAATCAATTAATTGATTCCAATGAATATTTCATCAAATTTCTAAATCAGGAATCGAACATTTCCAATTCATTTCTATTTGTTTTAAAGCAGGAATCGAACATGAAGTTTGTCAGACAGAATCGTTTCGACCGATCTGCAACTCTTCGGACGAGGTCGTCGTCATAGTAGCGGCACAATACGGTCGGCTGAAAATAGGTTGGCAGGGCAACGGGCGATCATTCGCTATCAATAAAACTGGGAAGAGCTTTATGGATGGATCGGATTTGTAAACCGCACAACGACGATGATGATGATAGTGATGACGACGACGATGATGATGATGATGAAGATGATGATTGTGTCATTTGCTGCTGCTGGTGAGAAAGCATTACAACGGAGGCCGATAAGTAGAGGTTCGAGACTTCACATATATTATTTCGGATTAGCGTGCGCTACACTTTTATAGCTCATAGTAGCAGCGTTTTAAAGGTGTCGAAAAATCCAGTGCTGCTATTAAGCGTCTGAAGCATAATAAAATTTCAATTGACATGCATTAGGCTAGTGTTTTGTGACAAAAGCAATGGCTGTAGTAAGAAGATGGATGGATCCGATTTGACTGCAGGGTCTATGACACCAGAGGCCGTTACCCTGGACAGAAATTTGCTCGGCGTATTACAGCACTTAAGAGCTTTCTTCTTTCGAAGTTTTTTTTTTAGTAAGAAGAGATTTTATACACCACTATATATCTGCCTGTCTCTGTCTGTTTTTTTCCTGCCTTTGTCTCTGCCTCTTTCTATCTCTCGCTTCTTCTCTCTGTATTCCTCGCCCTCTGTCTCTGTCTCTGTCTCTGTCTCTGTCTCTGTCTCTGTCTCTGTCTCTGTCTCTGTCTCTGTCTCTGTCTCTGTCTCTCTCTCTCTCTCTCTATCTCTCTCTCTCTCTCTCTCTCTCTCTCTCTCTCTCTCTCTCTCTCTCTCTCTCTCTCTCTCTCTCTCTCTCTCTCTCTCTCTCTCTTGTATGCCTTGCACTCTGTCGATGTCTATAGGTCGGTGCGTAACAGAGGACTTCGGATACCTTCGCTGCAAGCATGACGTCATGCAGGAAGTGACGTCACTCTGTTCCGGTCACCGTACGTGCGACATTCGTGTGGACGACATTGCGTTTCGATTGGCCACTCCCTGTCACAAGGACCTCAAGAGCTACCTATCAGTCAGCTACAACTGCGTCAAAGGTTTACATACATGTAGTGCACACATCAATCTCTCTTGTGTGATAAATAGTCTGCGTATTTCTACGTTTCGTGTCTCTGTATTATGTCTCTGTATATCTTATGCAAACAGTGTTTGTAGTAGTAGTAATAATAATAATAATTGCATTAGCATTAGTGATAGTGATTTCGATAGTATATAGGCCTAATAGTATACGTTTTGTGGAATCGACTGGTACCCATGGTAAAAGAATTCCTAATTTTGGGGTGCATTCATATTTTATAAACCTTAATATACCATTTTGTGCAGAAATGAATGCTGAATCGAATGGTGTATTACAAGTTATGATATCTCAAACCAAACCCAAAATCCAGGGAGGAGGTGGTAACCACCCCCCCCCCTTGGTAGTCAGTGTTACAAAAAAGCTTGGTAGCCTGAGGGTTAGCGATAGTGATAGTGAATGTGATAGTAACAGTAGGCTTTATAATCACTGTGCCAGTTATGCGATACAGTAACAGAGACAGTGACAGTAGCTGTAGTAATTGTAATTACCATTTGATTTGTGTGTTGTATTGATTCAGTTTAAGAACTTTTATCGCGTTTCTAGTCATAATTACATGTATTATAATAATAAAAGTTTTAAGGAGTTTGTTTGCAAGTTGACTATAAGGTAGTGCGCAGCCAACACCTTTAAAACGATCGAAACTATTGTCATATATACATATTTATGAACTGCAATTACAGCTTGTTCATTTCTGACATAAAGTCTATTATAGCATTGACCTAAATTCTTTAAAGGGTGTCTTTCAGTTTCAGCATTATTGATTTTTTTGGAGTCAGGCAAATTACCCTCAATCAATCAATCAGGCAACCGTAATTTATATAGTGACCTTGAAGGGGCGTTACATAAATTCTAATTAATAAATTGTTCATGTACTAGTCATTCACCCAGACTTCAAACCATGTCTCATTTCAGTGGTACGTCCCCATCGTCCTGCCACTACACCGGTCACACCATCACCGTCACCCCGTCTCACCCGCCTTCCTTCATAGCAAGCCTCGTCACCGAAGAGACCTCCTGTGGATCGACCGACTTCCCCTGGGTCGTCTCTGCCGGTCCAGATCAGCGACTCAACCTAACCCTATTCGACTTCGCTGTGACGGAGTCGCCACCTGGCGAATCAACCGTCACTCAGTCAATGACGCTACGTGGGACGTGCAGAGTCTACGCAACGATTCGCGAGCATTCATTCGCTAGGGGCGCCACTGTGTGCGGAGGTCAGGCGAAGGTTCAAACGGTGTTTGTATCGACCAGTAACAGGGTTGAGATTCGGTTTCTGACGAAAGCTGGCAGCACTGTACCACAGTTTCTGCTCAAGTATGAAGGTACGGCGTTAATTTTTTGTCTATAATGTATTTTTTAATAGTGAGTTGTTTTTGATTACACAATGTGAGGCTGATAGAAGTAGACTTTATTACTGCTTTTGCTATTGATAATTGTTATCATTACCATTTTATACCATGGATTAACAGAATTCTAAGTACACATGCTGTAGGTCTACTAGTATAGCTGCTATTGTTATTATTGCTCTTATAACTGTTATAATCAATACAAGTTTTTAACCCGATGATTTCTATGATCCATCAGGATTCATAGAATTTCTTTTATGAGTAAAACATGAAATTCCGCAACTTCAGCATTTACATTTCAGAGGCAACGGGAATATGTTTGGTGTAGGCAGCTATCGATATTTGACAATCGGGGTTGTAACATATCACACAATCAAAAATCAAGTAATGAAGACTAATAATGTTACGCACCCCTAAAACCATTTGAGCAATTGCTATATAATACGTTTTCTACATAAGGATGACAAGTGTAATATATTGAAAATGTTTGGGTTTAACGACTCTTTTTCATTTCGAAGATGATATCAGCGTCGACTCCACGTTTATATTGCGACCGAGCCACCCGCAGTATGTAAAGATCCGACCGGGGAATCGAACCCGCGTCGCCGGCGCGGCGAGCGGGCTACAACCCACTCGGCCACACAGGATCCTCGGTGTAATATATTACAGAATCTAGTTATATATGGCATAAGTTTCCAACGATATAAAGGTGTTTTGGTCGCGCACCGAAAATAAATTGAAATTACAATTATTATTACCGTTTTCTCTGTTACTATCACTAGCGCAATCGCGATTAATTATACTGCTATTGCTATTTATATAAATGTTTGTATGCGCATTTGCTATAACGCTCCTTCAAGATTTTTTATCAGAAGCGCTCCCGACTACAGTGCAGCTACTGAATTGGAGTTTCTCGCCAATAGGCTGAGCAATTGCGAGTGAAGGACTTGCCCCAAGGTCCCTAGGAAGACCATCGTTTTGGAATCCAAAGTAGCCTACAACTGGTGAATGCCCCTAAATACCTCTCAAACGATCACACGACCGCAGACGTAGACGCTACTGTTTGATGGCCCGGTCGATGATCACGTGGTCAAACAGCTGCCATTCTTCAAACAGACGCGCCCTACGGTTATCGACGCCATGAAAACGCGTGAATGAAAAACGCGCTCCTCCAGCACATTTACTCCGGATCAAGGTTTGGACTGCATGCTAGATGGCCACAGTTGCGGGATATGAAGCCGAGTGTCTCCTGGGACAGCCAATAATCTACTACGTCTACGGTCTTGTATCCGTGAACATTTTGAGCACTATATGCAGCTGAATTTGACTTCCTTTAAGGTTTTCCATGTTGGAAAGTTCAATTTTTTGGTGCTGCATTTTAAACGCTCATAAATTTGACAAACTCACGAATATTTCTAATCGGTTTTAGGATCTCGTGTATATTTGGTCACTCTTGCTGTGTTTACAATTTCAGACAAATCCTAAAAGTTTTAACCGAGTTATGACACTTTTTTGTGAATGCTACTTTTTTAACCGGGCACAGTGTAGATGATTATTACACCGCATCGAGGAACAGGGTGCATGACAAATCTTCGGATTATCAATTCCATCAATGCTCGCAATCTGGGAGTGCCTGCTCAAAGCCTGGAAATTTGAACAGAGCGATTTTTAAATATTGCAGTTAATTGAAATTTTTCAACACCTTTTTTAAAGTGCCAAATTCAACAATAAATAGCTAGGCTATCCGATGGAAATCACTTTACTTCAGGCTTTGGTGTGACATTACATGCTGCTCGATGCCGTGAGCATTTTGAAAAAAGTACCTAGAAAACGTACAGTGAAAAGGTATAGTTTGGAAGTTAATGGAAAAGTAATACAAAAGTTGGTTCAAACGATAAATTCAAAAAATCATTCCAAACGGTAAATAGAAGAGTGAGTGTTTAAGTCTATAGCTGGGAAGGTTGGCATAGGTTTGGGCATTGGATAACGCGGTGGTGTAGTGGGTATGTGTTCGTAGCCTTGCAGCCGAAGGGTTACAGGTTCGAATCCACTTCAGGTCGCCGCGTATTTGGACCTTGGGCAAGTCCTACACTCGAAATTGCTCAGCGCTTCGGCGTGAAACTCAGATGCAGTGTCTGTTCTGTAGTCGGGAGCGATTCTGAGTAGAGAGCTTGAAGGGGCGCTATAACAAGTGCCCAGACAAACACGCTGGCATGGTTCCTTTCACTCGCTCTGCAACAGTGCAGAGGCGTTCGCCTTTTCTGTGGTTGGTCCAAAGACCTGGAATTGGCTTCACTTGACTATGTGAAACCTCTCAAGCTGTTCTGAACTTCCCAAACTATTGAAGTCTGTTCTTTTGTCTTGATCTCGGCCGGGAGCACCTCTGAGTAGGTACCTTGAAGAGACGCTGTATAAATTACGATTGATTGACTGATTGATTGATTTATTGATTGAGAGGTGACGAGTTCGTGCGATCCTTAGAGCAGGCATGCTTTTGTATGCTGCCATTCACGCCGTGTATTGCAGGCTGTCTGTTCTGATAGTATAGTCAAGAGTTATATGTCTTCTGTAATTATTTTGTGTTCCTGTTAAGCGTTTAAATTGTGCAACTGTGCACTGTAACCGGTTGCGGTCTGTCAACCAGAATCTGATGGTTGTTTAATAAGAAAAACAACGATTTCTACCTGTTCCGCTAATCCACATTATCCATATGAATGAGTACATTGACGCACATTGTCATGGCGAAGACGGCACGGCCAAGGAGAGGCTACACTCCCTCATACGCCAAGACCAAGAAATGAAGTCCGAAGACCTGTTTTCTTGTTTTCGTTGCGGATACCGAGGAAGTTGAAACTTTTTGTTTTGCGCCAATCAAAAATTCATTGGTTTCTAAATAAGAAAATGTAACGTTTAAAAAAGGTGTTTCAAAGATTAAAACGCCCACAGCCTGAGACTCTACAGGATCCTTTCTTACTAAACTCAAAACTTTTTTTGGGGCGGCGGGCGCGCTGGAGTAGAGAGCGCCTCTGAGTGGTTTTTTATTGAAGGAGCGCTATATAAATGTCCGATTGAATGAATGAATGAATAAAAAAGAGATGCATTCAAAATTGGTCTATACTTCTAACACAAGAACTCGCAAGTTGCATTCGTAGTTTCGGTTTAATTTCACTGTGTGATAACAAATATCATCTGCGATGCTATCCTCCGTTACCTAGACTTGGGATTGGCACTACCAGAGCTGATCTCGTGCTCGCCTTATCATTTGGCTATTTAATTAATAGATGTTACCGTTTATGTTTATGCCTCATTGGCATAGAACCAATTAGATTTTAGCCTAATGGCTCTGCTTTAATAAAATTAGTTTTCGTTAAAAAAAGGTATGTGAGTGACTTAATTTGATTGGTTGAATGAGAAAAACTTTGAAAGATGTATCATTATAATCATGTCTTGTTGGATTTTTATACGATTCGCCATGATGTTGAATGAATGAATGAATGAATGAATGAATGAATGAATGAATGAATGAATGAATGAATGAATGAATGAACGAATTCTATTAAAACTGCATCATACTGGCTTGGCCGATGAAGAGCGTTCCAGTTCTTAGGCCATTAGTGTTAAGTTACCGAACCTGTTGTAGCCGACCTGCGTGTCGTGCGAAGCTGCCGTATTTCGTATAAATTGTACCTGTAATGGTTCTGCGGTGTGTCAGATTGAATTTGAATAAACGAATATTTTTAAAACAATCTAATTAACAGACCTATTAATATAATATTATTATACTAAAAGCAAAACATTTCGTTTCAAATTTGAACACCTCTTTTACACTGCTCATCGTTGCAATATATGTTTTCCGACGCAAACGTGTTAATACTATCACGCGTCATGGTATACAATTATATGCAATTTGGACATTATTAAAAGAGGTGTATATAATAATTGAATGTTTTTTAAACCTGAGCTACTCTACTTTCCGATGGCATAATAATATATAGAACAAATCCAAAATGCAAGGAATAACGAGAGCAAATATCACTATGTGATTTGTAACGACGTTTAATTGGTTTCAATTCTCTTTAATACCTTAAATTGTTTTTATTATTCATCTGTTCGTTTCATTAAAGAATAAATAAATACAAAATGTAGTATTTAATGTAATGATGCGAATAAAATTCCACGTCTAATTAAATATTGAATGGTCACTAATTTAAATCTAAGCTAATAAAGCAATTGTAAAGCGCTTCTCACAGCAGAGCTAGTAAGAAGCGCTCTCAGCGTGACAGGCCCATGAAAAAAGAAAAGTCGTCAAGCAGCGAAAAGATGCAGGTGAATTTCCTACAAGAATCCTGCCACGAATTTCAGAAGGAAGGTGATTCTAAATTAAAGGACCAACAATAGCAAAAGCTCGATGATGGGTTAATGAGGTTCGTGATCTGGGTACAAATAGATCTAAGCGGTCAGCAGAACGAAGAGGGCGTGAAGATCTTGCAGAAAGAGGCTTACACATTAAGTCGCACAGGTATTTAAGCGATAAGCTATGCAGGGACTTAGTAACTAGGAGCAAGACCTTCCTTTCCCGCAGCGCATCTCATTTAGGATTGCATCTTTGGTGTGGCGGTGCTTATCAGGTTGGGCACCCTCTTATCTGTATGAGCTTTGCCTCCTTCTTTCCACTTGCATAGGCCACCGCGCAATGCGCTTTACTGTCCATGGTGACTTAATGGTTCCTTTCACTCGCTCTGCAACAATGCAGAGGCGTTCGTTCTCTGTGGTTGGTCCAACAACCTGGAATTGACTTCCCTTGACTATGCGACGCCTCCCAAGCTGTTCTCAATTTCACAAACTGTTGAAGATTGTTTTTTGCTTGATCTCGGCTGGGAGCGTCTCTGAGTAGGCACCTTGAAGGGGCGCTATATAAATTACGATTAATTGATTGATTGATATCTTAAATATAAATGAAACTCCCTCAATGCACGCAAGTGCAGCTAAATGATCCTTATTATCAAAAAGTGTTGCTATGTTGAAACCTCTACAACGTGACTTTCTATGATTACTTTCGCAGTGGCTTATACACCTCTTCTAAACTTATACAATTGTCTATAAATAAGATGGTTCAGATCAAGACTTTAAGCTGCTTCGACGTTGTTATGACAACCATCTTAGCTGTCGTAGGGTCGTGGTTTGTTACATTACGAAAAAATGATCCTTATTATCAAAAAGTGACTTTCTATGATTACTTTCGCAGTGGCTCATACACCTCTTCTAAACTTATACAAATGTTTATAAATAAGGTAGTTTAGAGCATGATTTTGAAATATATTCTCTTTCATGTCAATTTAGACACCTCATCTAATTGTGTCATTCAGATTACAAATGCTGACTTGAGGCCAAAATCATGAATGATCTTACGGTCTGGGTAGAAAATGCAGAAATATGACGACTGTGCAATATTCCACTTTGGCCTATATGCAAATGTGACATCGTTATTTCAAAACACAAAGTTTAACCGCATCAAAGTCATCAAAATAAAAATTTATCAAGTTCTCTATTCCGAGACGGCGAGTATTGCCCGCGCAAACCGGGCAGAACTGATCGCCAGCCTGGGCATTGCTCGTAATTGCCCGGGCATGGCTACGCCACTGGGGTTGAAGAGAGGAGCGTGGCTGGGGGGTGAGAAAGCAGATCGAAAGGTGGGGCCCGGTAGCGCAATGAACATGAAACTAACTACGTATTGGAATGAAACGGTGAATAGATATTGTGGTACATATACACTGCATCTAAAATTTAGACACCTCTTCTAGTCGGTTCATACAGAATACAAATCCAGTCTCTGGAATGGGGGTGATATATTATTGATTTATTTGCTCTTGCGATTACGTTGTGCAAGTGTTGGACTCAGAAACTAAGTAAGTGACATGATATCGGTTTTTGAATATCGGTGCTTGCAGTTTCTCGGTTTCGGCAGACACGAGGAGAATGAGGAGGAGGACGAGGAGGAGGAGGAGCTAAGAAATGCGTGGACGGAGATTAGTGGGATGGATGGATTAATGGATAGAAGAAGGGATTTATGGAGAGGGTATATCTGTCGTATTACTGATACAATTAAATGATTTTGTGTGACATCTTGAAATAATTAATTGTTCTGCTGTCTGCTTTGTTTGTGTTTTAGACAGATTAAAATTGTGTAAACGAAATTTTTTTCAATCATTCATTCGTTCGTTCAGCTTGACTTAAAAGATATGGGAGTTAAAAAAAGGAACGAAATATATTAAACTGAAAATTATAGTCTTCTTATGAGTCCAGGAAATGCTTAATGAAGGTGTTCAATAGGTTTCCCAAACGTTGATTAAACATTTTCCTTGCATACAAGTTAATTGTATAATCTTAAAAAGTGACGTAAAATTCCATTTTAATCAGGCATAGAAATTCTTACTTCTGTGGAAGATAATTATGACAACAGAGGCCGTTATTTACTGATTGATTGACCTAATTGTTGGCTTTTATTTTACTTGATGCAACAGCCTTTAGAATTGAGTAGTCCTACAAAGATGCTATGAGAACGTCATGCTAGAGATGTAATGGTTAAGGTAAGGGGTCAATGGGCCATAATTATGATCGAACACACACACAAACACACGCACACACAAGTATCATCAAACAAGTCACCTTGTCACCTTGTCACCTTGTGCCGTCAGTTCGATGAACTCTAGCGACTGCCATGACCAGCCTTCTCTACTCCATTCTGTTCTGCGTCACATCCCTCAATTGTCCAAGATTCATCCCTGTCCTCCTGTGTACATCCTCCATCCATCTGGTCCTCGGCCGTCCTATTCTCCTCGTATCCTCTCCACACGCCAGCATCATCGCCTTCTCCAGTCCATCCGCGCGCATCACGTGACCGAAACACATCAGCTTCTGTTTGATGATCCTCTGCAGCAATGACATATCCCTCATATATTATAATAATCATATCTGACAAGCTAAACACCTTTTTAACGGGATACATTTTTTTTATAAGTTTGGCTTCTTTTCTGCTATATCTACTTTATTCGCGTTTATGTTTAGCAAATACTTAACATCCTGTTGAACCTGAGACTATCAGAAATCTGAATTGCAAAAACGCTCAAGTGTTTGGCAATTGTTTATCAACGGCACACTACAAAAAAGCCATTGCCGTCTACAGAAGCTTGTTCGGCATATTACATTCAAAGAAGAAACCTTCAACAATAAATTGAGTGTTTGATATCCTAAATATATATATATTAAATGAACGCAGCTGCAGCTAATATGATCCTTATTATAAAAAAGTGTTGCTATGCCGAACTCTACTACGTGACTTTTTATAACTACTTTCGCAGTGACTTATACACCTCTTCTAAACTTACACCTTCGTCTATAAATAAGGTGGTTTAGAGCACGATTTTGAATTATATCCTCTTTTATGTCAATTTAGACACCTCTTCTAATTGGGCCATTCAGCTTACAAATGACGACTTGAGGCTAAAATAATAAATGATCCAAGTGTTTGAGTTAAAATGCAGTAATAATGTTATGACATCGGTTGCTAAGTATTGGCAACTACAGTTTCTCGGTCCCGGCAGTCAAGATTCTTAGGAAATGACTCACACTGAATTTTCTGGCTGTTGTATATACGCTGTATGCATTGGACGTCTTTTCATTGCAATGAAAAAATTCGTGACCCTATAAGGGTTAATTACATAATTACATAGAAAGACAAAATATGCGAAAACTGAAAAGCTGAGTAAACTTATGTGTCTATGATATATTTATTGAAGGTGTCCAATGGATGGATGGATCCGATTTGACCAGGGTCTATGACAACAGAGACCGTTACCCTGGACAGAAATTTGCTCGGCGTATTACATCACTTAAGAGCATTTTAAGGTGTCCAATCTGTTTCCAAAACATTTATATGTATAAAAATCATATACTAAAACGGGGTGTGTAACCTAGACGAAAATTACCGGTAACTGCATAATATCAAAGCAAATTTTCACGTACGAAATTATATACCATATCGCGGGGTTAACGAGGTGCAGCACATTCAAAAAGTACAAAATGCGATCGATTAAATCCTACTCGCTTAGGTTATTTGTACTGCTCACGAGTCAAGTGGTAGCTGGGTGATAAACTATGGTATTGAAGATTATGGTAATTGGATCGTTTTGGTTATTGTTTAGGGACACTGTCAAAACAATAATAACCTATTCCGCCCTCCTCATTTATCCAGAACCAAGCCTGGCTCAACCAGAGTAGATGCTGTGGCAGGGTTTTCGTGCTATAATCTTTGATAGGGTTTGCAGCATAGATGTAAAAAACGATGAAAATAAAATAAAAAACGGTAAAAAACGTCGTTTTTTTCGAAATAATAAAAAACGACAAAAAAACGATAAAAAACGGAAACGGAAAATAATTTGCCTTTGTTACATCTGAAATTTCATTTTCAGCTTACAAACCTTGCTTAGTCTATGCACTTTTATCAAGAAACTGCAAATAACACAACTTTATTATTAGGCCAAAATAATTGGTAAAAGTAACATTAATCTACCACAGTTATTTTTTTCTTATAACTTTGGTTTAATAAGAAATTCGGACAAATTAAAGGTATCGAAATCTTTTCAAATTTAAATTGAAGACATAAGTCCACATTATAAGTTTATGCTGATCGACATAACACAATTAAAATCTAACCAGAAGCAAAAACCACAGATGTTTACTAAATTATATATTGTACATTTTTGCTTAAAATTGTCACTTATAATTTTAATTATAGGCCCAAGAATTCTATATCAAAATAACTCTTACAAATTTTATTTCGTGTAGAGATCTACTACATGTATTTCTCAAAATAATGACTTAAACAATTACATAAAGACCCTATAGTTAGCTGCATCCTTGAGAGTACGGTGAAAACGTATGGAATATCAGAAAAAAATAAAACACATTAAGTCGCACATTTATTTAGGCCATCCTTCTTCCTTTTCTTCATTCCATTTTCAGGAATTTTTTTGGAAAACGACCCGTCCTTGTAGCGTTGGATGTTCGGAGAATTCTCGGATAGCCAATTACAACGGATCGTGTCTGCCGAGAACGAGAAACTGATGTTCTGACTCATGACTTTGGCGCAATATAAGCAGATCGTGTTCTTCGCTCTAATTGCTCGAAATCCCTAAATTTGCCTCTCTTTCATTTAGTCATGCATGGCGCTGAACTGGTGCTGGACGGATCTGCTGTGCTGTTTAACCGAAACTACCTCTAACTCACAGCAAGAACTTCTTAGCCAGTGATTCTTCAAACACACCCCTTCTAAAGCATTTAGCCTGCTTATAAATAAATGGAAATTCCTAATGCAAACATCTTAAAAAAACTGACTCAGTACCTTGCTCATAAGTGCTGTAATATGCCGAGCAAATTTCTGTACAGGGTAACGGCCTCTGTTGTCATAGACCATGGTCAAATCGGATCCATCCATGAAAAAATCTACCGCACAACTTTGATGACAACAGCATCTAACATAGTTATGCAGTCTATGTAAAAAAGAATAATAGCTGATGTTTTTGCATTAATTAATTAGTAGGAATCTGTCGCCTCCTTTATACGCTGCCCTTGATACTGATACATTTACCAACTGAAGTCCAGTTGAAGAGTCGACAACAGCGCTTCATTCTGCGACGAACAATTCGACCAAACATCTTCAAACAGCAACAGGATGGCGACGAAGTAACTTAACTAAAGACACCTGGTTTAGGTGTAACGAAAAGAAAACCTTAACTAAACTTATGTTACCGAGACCTCTGACAAGAAAACTGCACATTCCGTCACCCTTCAGTCGAAAACAATAGAGACTCTCCCACGCCCCTGAAGTTATTCCTTATATAGAACCAGTCTGTCACCAGATGTCTCCCGCAAGGCTAACAAAGTCAACTGTCCGTGACTATAGCCCATACTAGGACAAGAACCAGTCGTAGAGAGTCGTGGAACCTAACATAACAAATATTTTTCTGAAAGTGAAGTCCTCTTCTTAGTTCCTTTTGCTCGTACTGTTATAATGAAGAATCGAGCCTTCTCTGTGGCTGACCCAGTGGTCTGGAATCAGTGGAATGGCCTTCCTTTTCAGGTAAACCAACACCATGTGACTCTACCAGGATCCTTCCTTACGCCACCCCTGAAATTTGGGTTTTCGGGGAAAATTTTCTTCCCCCCAACCGGCCATGCGAGCCGAGGTGTTTGTTGGGTGGAGGCGAGGTGGCCCGTGAAAAAATCTGTCAAAGCTGTAACGTTTTAGGCGAATAAGTGTGAAACTATGCATGTCAACGGCTGAAAAAGTAGAAAAATATGAGGGGTTTTCGCCCTCCACCCTGGCCCCCGTGTAGGCAGAGATTCGATGACCCGCCTAAAACCTGCCCCGGTGAGACCCGGACCCCTGCGAAGGATTGGGGTCGATTGCTTCAAAACTGTGGTCGTGCATTGCTAACAAGCAAGCAAGACCACAAAAAAACTTGCGAAAATATAGAAAGAGATTAGGTTTCCCGAGTATTATAATTTATAGAAGTTAACTGTCGGTATAATATTTATTGGTTAAGTCCAAGACATATTTTATTAGAAATTTAAATGGTTTGTAGGAACAGATTATTAGCTTGCGTCCAAAGTCACGGCTTTAATAAAATTCTGTTTATCTTTTTAAAAGGTGTATATTTGACGCTTTTTGTGGATGAATGAGAAGCATTTGAAAGGAATATTTATTTATCTAGCGTCTGCAATATATATGTATAGTTAATAATGCTGCAGTACGACAAACAAGATCTGTCAACGGCAAATGCATTTGTCGTCCTGAGTCGCTTTTAGTAATCTCATAGTTACATAGATTACCCATCGTCAAAAGTTGAACAAGATATGTCTGTATTATGTATTTTTCATGTTCAGGAGACAAATTTCATAGCCAGGGATGCCACTCTAAATTTTGAAAAAAGGTCAGATCCGGTCGAAAAAAAGGCTAGAAAAGGCTAGATTGACTATTTCTCTCGAAAATGCATGGATTTTTCCATTTTTCCCGGGTTGAAATTTCTGACGACCCTTTTTTCAGTCATCTGATGATTAAAATTTGCTCTCTTTTCCTTCCCGATAAAATTTCTGATGACCCTTTTTAAGTTTTTCGCTCCAAAATTTACAACTTTTGGTCAAAATTCACAAAATTTTCGAGTTTTTTACGTCTTTTGTGCAGTTTTACCTTAAAATGTCTATTTTTATGTGTAAAAAGTTTGGAAAAACCGCTGTGAGAAAAAAAGGCTAGATCCGGACAGAAAAAACCTAGAAACCTAGACAAGACCAAAAACACCTAGATCTAGGTGGAAAAAGCTATGAGTGGCATCCCTGTTCATAGCTGAATAAAGCAACTGAAGTTTTGTTTATCGGATGTTTAACGTCGCTGTATAGAAACGAAGCCTGTTAACGACGCCCTCCTCCTTCTTCCAGGCTTGGGACTGGCACTGGCAGGCACTGAGCAGCTGACGTGCAAAGCCTGGACTCCCAGTGGCGGAGTAACTTCGCCCTTGCGTGCTTCTCCCTCGCCCAAAGGCGCACGCATCGGACTTCACGTCGACGAGTGGGCCTGTGTATCGGCGCTCGAACGACGCTTCTGAGGGTTGTTGCCCTTGTGCACTTGGTCACCGACTCCGGTCTCCGTAGATGTTGAAGTCGGCTGAAGCTCCCCCGCCGCGACAAGGCGTGCACATCGGACATCTACGCCGTCGAGTGGCACCAGGGTCCAGTGGCTCGAACGGCGCTCCGGGGGAGAGCAACTGAAGTAGCCTAATGATCTACTTATAAAACAATTATACTTCTTTTAAAAAGGTGTTCAATGATGTTCAGATCATCATTTTTTCGTAGGCCAATGTTACTCTTAAAAGTCGTTGTAGGCCTACAGTTCATAAGCTTAAAAAACTTGACAGACTGAAAAAAAGCTTTGCAAATAGCATCGCCAACCGACCCATCACAGGCCGTCAATGTGGGCGCCCATCTTTCTACGGGCGCCGAAGCAACGCCATTATTATTATTGCCTTTTTCTATAGCGCACCTTCAAGGTAATCTACTCAGAAGCGCTTCCAGTTCAACAACGGCTAAATAAGGCAGTGTTTAAGTGAGAAAGAAACATAGTGGTGTGAACTCTAGGCACCAGGCGAAGAGCAACAGGGAATCCATTCCAGGTTCTAGGGCCAGCCACTGAAAAAGAGCGTCGCTGCATTATAGCAGTTCGAGAACGAGGGATCAAGAGTTCAGCTTGATCAGCTGATCGGAGGTCAGATCGCCGCTGGACACCAGAGGTGGGACAGCAGAGTTTCTGTAAGTACATGGGAGCAAGACCCTTCATGCAGCGCCAGGTTAGTGCAGAAACCCTATCATTGATGCGCTGCGTAATTAGAAGCCACTAAATTATGCCAAAAAAATCGCTTAGCATTTGAAAAAACGAGCAAGCATTGACCTGCAGTTGTTTGCAATCTGGGATTTGCAGCCCCAGGTCTGAAAATTGAAGTAGAGCGGTTTTTAATCATCGCAATTAATTGAAATCCCTTCGACACCTTTTTAAAGTTGTAAAGCCAACAATAAATATCCAGCCTCATCCGTGTTAATCACTTGTTTTCTGACTCTGAATTAATGAGAAGGGCTTCGCTAATGATCTTTGTTACCACACAGTGACGTTAAAATACAATTACACACAGATGTAAATCACTTTCAAGCAGACAGCTTGCAGTCGTATTTGTATGTGTATTTAAACATTTATAAAGCGCCTCTAGTACTTCAAAGGTAAATCAAAAAGACAAGCTATTAAATCCTGCTTTGAGACCGATATCAGATTGATCGATTAAGTTAGTAATTTGTTCAAACAGTTCACATTTCCACCTGCTTCGCTAATCCATATAAGCCGAGACCAAGAAACGAAATCACCAGCACTTCAAACTCATTAGGTATTTCCTTCTTATTTTGCCTGCTCCAACATTAAAATTTCAAACGTGAAATCTTCGCCAACTTTAAGAGAAAATGCAGCGTTTAAAAGAGGTGTGTTGATGATTGGTCTTTGTCGAACACAGGCACACGCTTGTTTTTTTCTTTTTGCTTTTAATGATTCAATCTGACACCCCGCAGAATGATTGCAAGTACATAATGGCGCATTTTGTATTTACCAGGACGTCTATGAGAGAAACATCTGCTGCAGTAATTGTCACATGCAAGAAATGTCACAAACTTTTCTTCGTCACTGTTCTTAAAACAAATCTGATTCATAGCTTCTACATTTCAGTAAAAGAAATTCTTAAACAGGTTATATAATATGAGATATTATTTTGCTTTGACAAGATCAAAAACAACAAACAATAATAGTTATCGCAGAAACGGTACTTATAGCCTGTATGAAACGATTAGAAGAGGTGTCTAAGTTATGCGTCATATGCACCGAGCTGCCCGTTTAAGTAGGGCAATATTTATAGTGAATGACACTCTGCATTGGACACAGTTCGTACAGTATACGCTGTTCGAATCTCGTCTGACTCCATAGATCAGGTTCTTCCTTCATTCCATAAGTGGCATCTAAGTTGAGTCAGTAAAATAAGCGATTAGTTTAAAATTAATAAAATTAATAAATAAAGCAACTCTCGGCTGGGTTCTACAAGTCTCTTATGTCTTTTTCTTTGCTCGTGGTTGGGCTGGGAGCGCCTTTGAGTTGTTTCTTGGAGGGGCGCTACATAAATGCTCTGAATGAATGAATGAATGAATAAATGAAAGAATGAAAGAATGAATGAATGAATGAATGAATGAATGAATGAATGAATGAATGAATGAATAAGATACGTATTTATAGGCATAGGATCCAATACAGCAATCACAAAGTTTGCCAAGGTATAAAACTGGTTAAAAGTGATGTAATATTGTCAAACAAATTTCTGTAGAGGGCAACGGCCTCTGTTGTCATAAGCCTTCGTCAAATCTGGATCCATCCATCCATGATATCAATGGAACCCATTTTCCAAAATGGCCGACCCAGAAATATGGACTTGTCAATATCTCAGAATTTAGTGCACTTAGTATCGTCATCTTGGTGTCTAAGCATACATAATTATACATGAAGAAACTCGAATTCCACAATGGCACAAAAAGTTCATAAGAGATAATAATAGTATCAATGGCCGCCATTTTCCCAAATGGCGACCAAAATATGATTTTTTTAATATCTTAGCTTTCAATACACTTAGAATCGTCTTCTTGATGTCTATTATAAGTGAATATAATCAAAACTTTTTTCTTTTGGCAATCATGTTCGTAGCATGTAAAAAATTTCATCATTGTATCACAATTCGTTCACATTTTGGCACCAGGCCACTCCAGTACCAAGAAAGCATCAATTACGTTTTTTTCAGAGGCAGTATTTGTAGCCTGCATGAAACAATTAGAAAAGGTTTCTAAGCTATGCAAGTTTTTAATTAAAAGGTCAATATATGAACATCACTTTTTATATGAAAGTTACACAGTTAGAAGAGGTGTCGATGGAGCAGCGTAATAAGATTTCAGAGACGGATGGTAATTCATTCGGATATTTATATAGCGCTCCTTCAAGTAAAAAAACTTCGCAGAGGCGCTCCCGACTCCAGCGCGCCCAAAAAGAACAGTTTTAAGTTTAATATAAGAAACGATCCTGGTAGAGTCCCAGTGTGTAGGCGTAACTCGAAAGGATGGCCATTCCAGACCACCGGACCAACCACAGAAGAGGCTCGATTCTTCATAATAGTAGTACCAGTAAAGGGAACTAAGAGGACTCTCTTATCAGCTATTCGTAGCTGACGACGTCCTTGGATACCCAATGTAACGCTGTAATGGTTTCACTTTAAAAACACATTTTGGCACTAGTGACTAAGAAAACATCAATTATAATGGATGGATGGATCCGATTTGACCAGGTCCTATGACAACAGAGGCCGTTACCCTGGACAGAAATTTGTTAGGCATATTATAGCACTTAAGAGCAAGGTAAAGGCCAATAATTTATGAGCGACAATATTTATAGCAAACTAAAAATTTTAAAGAGGTGTCGATAAAATGAACCTCGATTATTGACATTCAATCTGACCTACCTCTTTCACGTAGGATTGGTATTGGCGCTGGCAATGTCACAGTGTGCCAACAGTTACTGTGTCGGAGCTACCCACGTGCTTCATCTCCATAACTGCATACAAGTGACTTTATTCATCATTTTGTATCATGATAATTGCTGCCATTCGCGATATTGAACACTTTGGTCTGGCACCGTTTCATTCCCGTAAGTAGTTACTCTCGTGATGGATGGATCCGATTTGACAACAGAGGTCGTTGCCCTGGACAGAAATTTGCTCCGCGCATTACAGGACTTGAGAGCTTCACTTGGCTTATTGTTGATCATTGCGTGTTACCCATTATGTTTTTACTTCATTGGAATGGCACAATTAATTTACGACCATTACCCCGGATTTAATAAAATTATGATTAGCTAAAAAAAAAGGTATGTGGGTGACTCCTTTTTGGGTGGTTGAATAAGCGAAACTCTAAAAGAGGTGTTTAAAAAAATTATGCGTGGTTAGTACTGAGAGTGCGGAATAGTATTTCTACAGCAAATGACGCTTAATAATTGGGTTTCACTTCTCTTTGATAACTTTAATTGTTTTTCATTGTCATCTGGTTGTTTGGTTTGAGTAAAGAATAAATAAATATTCTTATTTATTATTAGAAGGAAACACGTTTCTTTCTTAATGTAACATCCGAACAAAATCATGCATGACTTCATCCACGTGCGAGAATTGAATGGTCGCCATAGCAACGACGAAGTTTCTATGTGCACTTGTTATAGCGCCCCTTCAAGGTCGCTACTCAGAGGTGCTCCCGACTACAGCGTGGACACTGCATCGGAGTTTCACGCCGAAGCGCCCAAGCAATTGTGAGCGAATGACTTGGTCAAAATCCGTACGCGGCGGCTTGAGGTGGATTCGAACGATGCAACCTCCGGATGCAAGGCAACGAACATACTCACTATACCACTGCTGCACCGCATGGCTCTCAAAGCGCATCGATTACATAATTGCTGAAATTCAGTTGTCTCCGTATCTCTGTGCTAGCTCGTAGAACTCTTCTCTCTGTCTCAAGCGGAAAGGTTTAAGTTGAACCTCAACCTCTCAGCGTCTTGCTTTCTCAGTTGCACATGAAGGTCAACCGGTCTGGTATAGCTTCCCGTTGGGCATACGCCAGTGTTTTGCAGTCTTTTTGCAACTTTTTACGTGTCATTGCCTGACTAGGAATGTCTTCTTGAAGTGACACTATAAACATATCTGAAACGAATGACGAATGAATGAACGAATGAACGAATGAAAGAACGATCGAACGAGTACAGTGTAGAGAGCTTGAATGGGCGCTTCACAAACCTGCATGCCCAATTTTTATAGATTACTATTATCACAGTAAAGGATGCTAAAAATGATCAAGGCAATCGAGCAGTCTGCACACTAGAACTATACAAAACATCTCAAACTATGATCAACGCTATTTAGCCTGAATAGCATGAATCGACTGCAAATAAGAATACTGTCTCTTTCTGAAGCAAAGCTTGTTATTGTTGCGTATAATACCCACCCAATAATAACTGACAAACCATTATTTTTTCCTATGCTATTTTTTAGAGTATAGACGACAGCATCATTCTGCTAACTATCATTTTTATGTTTATTATACATCCGTATAGTCATTGATTGCGATTTATCACTTAGGTTCTAATAAACTAATCTAAACCTATAAAAGAGACTTGGTAACTATTTATGTGTCCAAAATTCTTCTAATCCACCCGACCGATCTTTTCAAAAAATTTACAAAACAACTTCTTAGCACCCCATAATAAGAAAAACTAGGGGGGTTCGCGATCCAAAATCTTACCTTTTCCCGAGTTTGAAATATTTAATTTTCTATCCGAAAACTAACGCAGTATTTACGATTGGTCGCCAAATCAAAACGACTTCACTTCTCAAAATAATAACCCATAGATTTATGACGTCATCACTTCTTGACCTCGCTTTAAACGGCCGAATTTTATTGCGCGCGCTTTCGCAAAACTATACTAAAAAGATTGATAATAATTATGAATGGTTGATCGCAAGTTTTGACAAGATAATGACAATGGATTGGATACCGGTAATTAATATACCGTGTCGTCGTACGTAGGCCATCTGGACATTATTTAGGGCGGAAGGGTTTAGGCAAAAGAACCAAAATTCACCGGCAAATGCCGGCCACGACGGAGGGGTTGCGAACCCGCTCGAGTGGGAGCTGGGTTGTGGCAAAAAACCTACATTTCACGGACTACGCCAGGCACACCATGCTGGGAGCGGGTTGGGCCGATGGAAGAAGGCGGGGTGAGAAAGGCGGGGTGAGAAAGGCGAGTGGGAGCGGGGTCAGCGTGGCTGGGAACTAAATATCGAAATTTCCCGGGCAACGCCGGGTAGTTCAGCTAGTATATATAATTATATAAACGGTATTATCAGGTATCATTAGACACCTCTTTTAGATAAACAACATTTTTATAAATATTTATCTAATTGCAAACCTTAAATTTGTGTGGATTGGACATTATAACCTGCTCAATAAGATACAATAATTATTATGCTTTAAATTTAAAAAAGGGCTGAAGCGTGACTAAATAACACATGTATACACAGTTATTAATGTGGTCCGGGCGAGCTCCGAGCGAGTCCGGATCACAGGTGAAGAAGCCCCAAGCATAGGTTAAGTTTTGTTTGAAGCGATGAGCAAGGGCGGATCCAGGAATTTTCGAAGGGGGGGGCCAAAAAATGTTTGGACTGGGGTCGGAAATTTTTTCGTTGATCTTTCGCCGAAAAATCTGATGAACTTTTTTAGTCGTTTTTGGCCGAAACCAGAGTTTAATTTAGCCCCCACCTCTGGGGGAATTGAGGTTTTCTGAGGGGTAGATAATTGACCGTCTGAAGACAATCTTGAGGCGCGCAGCGCCGATAGTGGTAGGGGTGGGGTGTGGGGAGGGGATATGGCCCTCCCCACCAGAAACTTTTTGAATTTTCACATTGCAATGGTAGCATTTTAAGTTGTTATCTTAACAAATTAGCTGTACTTTTCAGTGCTTGTAAGAGTGCCATAAGGTCTCAATAAATATAGACTTTACTTAAAAACCTCTTTCCCGAAAACTAGATGTTCTTTTTTAAGTAATCCGCCGGAAATCTTCAAAAAGGGTGTTCAATTTTCCTTCCCAAAACACTGATGAAATTTTTTGGTCATCCGTGCGAAATCTTAAAAAAGTTGTTTAATTTTTCGTCTAAAAAGAGTGATGACATTTTATTCATCCATGCGAAATTTTCAAAAAAGGTGTTTAATTTGGCATCCCAAAAAACTGATGACTTGTTGTAGTCATCCCTGCGAAATCTTAAAAAAGGTGTTTAATTTTTCGTCTGAAAAGAGTGATGACTTTTGTAGTCATTCGTGCGAAATCTTAAAAAAGGTGTTTAATTTTTCGTCTAAAAAGAGTGATGACTTTTGTAGTCATTCGTGCGAAATCTTAAAAAAGGTGTTTAATTTTTCGTCTAAACAGAGTGATGACTTTTTAGTCTTCCATGCGAAATTTTCCAAAAAGGTGTTTAATTTCGCATCCCAAAAGACTGATGACTTGTTGTAGTCATCTTTGCGAAATATTAAAAAAGGTGTTTAATTTTTCGTCTAAAAAGAGTGATGACTTTTTAGTCTTCCGTGCGAAATTTTCAAAAAAAGGTGTTCGATTTAGAATTAAAAAAACTGATGACTTTTTGTAGTCATCCGTGCGAAATCTTAAAAAAGGTGTTTAATTTTTCGTCTAAAAAGAGTGATGACTTTTTATTCTTCCGTGCGAAATTTTCAAAAAAGGTGTTTAATTTCGCATCCCAAAAAACTGATGACTTGTTGTAGTCATCCCTGCGAAATCTTAAAAAAGGTGTTTAATTTTTCGTCTGAAAGGAGAGTGATGACTTTTTAGTCTCCCGTGCGAAAGTTTAAAAAAAGGTGTTCAATTTAGAATTAAAAAAACTGATGACTTGTTGTAGTCATTCGTGCGAAATCTTAAAAAAGGTGTTTAATTTTTCGTCTAAAAAGAGTGATGACTTTTTAGTCTTCCATGCGAAATTTTCCAAAAAGGTGTTTAATTTCGCATCCCAAAAGACTGATGACTTGTTATAGTCATCTTTGCGAAATATTAAAAAAGGTGTTTAATTTTTCGTCTAAAAAGAGTGATGACTTTTTAGTATTCCGTGCGAAATTTTCAAAAAAGGTGTTCAATTTGGCATCCCAAAAAACTGATGACTTTTGTAGTCATCCGTGCGAAATCTTAAAAAAGGTGTTAAATTTTTCGCCTAAAAAGAGCGATGACTTTTTAGTCTTCCGTGCGAAATTTTCAAAAAAAGGTGTTCAATTTAGCATCCCAAAAACTGATGACTTTATAAGACTAGAATAAATAAAATACTTCCCACTACTGAATGAAATATAGTAAGATATAAATAAAAACAAGGAGTAAACATGTGTTATCATTCACCGCATTTTCTTGCACATATAGACTAAACTCAAAACTTAACTTGTTTTGCCCTGAAATTTTGTTGGCATCTTGAAAAAATAAATTACATTCCAAACACTGTTGTTAGTTTTAACTTGATTTGTAATTAATAGTTAGTTGTACTTAGTTATAATTGTGTTTATTGGTGTTAATGTTTTTACAATTTACTACGAATATATACACGAATAACATACATTCCATGCCACAAATCATAGTTGGATACTGTTGAAAGATTGTTTCATTTCGATTCTTTATATAAAGACAATGCAATTGCGTGAGAGACTTAGATAAGATTTTAAATACATTTATAAATTATTTTTATTACACATTTTAATTACATTTATACATTAATTCTCCTGTGCATGACTGACACCCTGAATTTTTTTTGGATGGGGGGGGGCCACGTCCCATGGTGATTTGAAATGGGGGGGGGCCATGGCCGGATTGGCCCCCCCCCTGGATCCGCCCCTGGCGATGAGTACGGTTCTGAGATACGAAAAGTTTCTATAAGTCATGTATAAAAAACAAAGGTGGTGCTGTTATGGTTATAACCTACTCTCCTCTCTCCGTAAATCAATCTGTCCGTCTGTCCGTCTATCTGACACTGCCGCTCCTTCTGTGGTCGTCTGTCTCTTTACCTCTAATCATGGATACCACTTTTTACCATTGCATTTAATTTCCTACATGTACTTGTTCCTTTTCGTGTGTCTTTGTTTCACACGTTATCTTTGTCTTTTCGACTACGTCATCCAGCCTAAAAAAGTTGGTGCACAAAACTGTGGTCGAACAGTCGGTTTTTTAGCCAAAATTCACCGACTTTAGCAGCTACATGTGCATACATCTCTGGTGCTTCTGGTATCCTGACTTGACCACATTTAGAATATACTCTTTTGAACAGCTCTTCTGACTTCACATAGCGCTTGACTCTCGAGTGGCGCTTTAAAGATTTGGAGATTACGATTACGATTACGAAAGAAGCAATCCAAAAAAATGGCATGTCTATACTAGGTGCTTTTCACCCTTTAACGTAATTAATTTATTGGCTTGTATACAGGGCTTAAAGTGTGCCTGTAGGTCTTAGACGGCATCCTTGCACTTGTCTTAAATCTGAACGCCGTTCAGCCACTTATTGGTGAGCACAGACTAGAAAGGTAAGGGGCGGCCAGGCACTTCTTTTGGAGAGGTAAGGGCGTCCATGCACTTATTTTTCCACACTTTAGACACTGCTTATATACAATGAAAAATTAGCCGTGTTTTGCCATAGAAACAGTGAAAAATTATAATTAGAACGACAAACCACTGTTAATGAAAATGAATCAGACGTTAGTTTTGCATCCATATGTTTGGCGCATTCAGTTACACACCAATTTTAATGTTGGTATTTCTCTTACATGTAATAGATGCGAACAACGTTTTTTACTCGGCTACAATTCCATCTCTATATACTTCCTAATAAGTTAAAGCTAAGACAAATAAAAAATCTTAGAAGCCAATTGCAAACCCTTTTAATGAACTCTATGTGTTATAAATGAAAGCTAGAACCACTGAAAACATGCCATACAAAAATAAACCAGTATATAGCATCTATCAACGACAACAATTTGTGGTGTCAAAAGATTCTTTCACTTTCCATTCTGACTAGAATCGAAAGGTCTTTTAAATTTTGGACAAAATCAAATTTCAAAAAGACGTCGCTGCAAGTGCCAGTCTAAAACCTGTATGGAAAAGGGCGGAGTGATCCTCGGTCGCATAATTATAAGAGAAATCAAAATTGAGACTGCAAAAAAGTTATTGACGAGGATGACGCTGGATATTTATTCGTGGTTTCTAAACCTTAAAAGGGTGTCGAAGGTCTCTCAGGGCTCTTTTAAAGGAATTTTTAGAACTGCACATCCTCTTCTCTCTTTTCTCATCCTCCATGGTAAACTACTCCCAATCTGAGGCAAATGACCTGTTTTTTAACTAGTTTTAACTGCACGGAACGTGACGGAAGTTCTTCTACAACTGCGCGAATCCATTTAGAACTGCACATTTTGTGTAGAACTGCACGTTAAAAAAGCCCTGTTGGGACTGGCACTGGCAGGGTGCAACAAGTGGCGGAGTTACAGATGTGTGATAGACGGAGGAACCGCGTGATTTCGCAAGATAGAGTCAGGATTCATAAAAGAATTGTGAAGAAGTAAAGTTTGGGTATAAATTGAAACGTCAATTGAAAAGTTGGTTCAAAAAGTAAAAATCAGAAAGATCACTTCAAAGGTAAATTGAAAGGACAAGAAATTAAGTATAGCTAAGACCGATATTAGATCTAACGGTTAACTTAGTAATTTGTTCAAAGAGTTCACAGCTCCACCTGTTCCGCTAACACATAACAACGATGAGATTGACCGCACAATGTCATTGGGAAGAAAATACGGCAAAGGAGAGGACTGGCAACACGCAGTCATAAGCCGAGGCTAAGAAATGAAGTCACCAGCACTTCGTATATAATACGCATTAAGTAGTTTTCTTTTCTTGGCTGTTCCACAGTTAACCTCGAACTCTGTCTTCTACCGCGGTCAATGGCATCACCTCCACTCTGCACGTCACGTTCCTTCACCGGGATCGAAGGTCCTTAACCAATGGATGGATCCAGACCTGACGAAGCTAAATAATATGATGGCTAGCACTCTGGGATGAATTACACATGGTACGCGATTCGAATCCCGTAATGGTTTTAGCTCCTCCTTCATTCCCTATGTGGCAGTCAAAGTACGTGGAGCGAAGAAGATACGGCATGGCTGCAGCGTTGTCATTTATATGGTCTGCGATTTGCGCTAGATGGCAACGTCGTAAACCGTTGTTAAACAATGGCCAAAAAATTGATCAACTTCAGTCGTGTGAGCATAAACTTATAAAGAGACTTTCCTGCTTAAATGAGGTGTTTAAAAAATATATAATATCTTCTCAATGCAAGCAAAGGTAACACACCTACATACATGCATAAACAAACGCACGAACACACGCACACTTGCAAACACAAACGTTCGCGTATTTCTTTATGTAACAAGCTACATCTGAATTAAATCACGCACGGTCCCACGTTCAAGAGATAACTGAAATGGTGTCTGCCGAGACCGAGAAATTGATGCTTCTGTCTCTGTTCATTGGCGCAACATAAACAGACCGTCTTCTTCGCTCTTCAGTCTGGCTGATTGGGCAAATTTCTAAATTCGCCTATGTCTCATTATTTTTACATACCGGTACATGCCACCCTACACACTGCCTCGAATACAGACACGCTACACTGATTTTTGTGTTGTCTCCTTGACTGTGCCTATCTATGTGAACTCTGGCGTCCAATATCATTCTGTTGTACTGGCTCGAATCATGGGCGTCCGCAGCGGGGCGCAAGGGGCGCATGTGCGCCCCCTGGAATTTTCTGTTTGAACCAATTAGAAGAGGTGTCGAAATTTTAAATGCAATATTTTATGTAAATTTTTTACCACAATATTTATTCCCCGTTTCATACCAATATGTAGTTAATTTGCTGTTCATTGCGCTACTGGTCCACCTTTCAATCTGCTTTCTCACCCCCCTGCAACGCTCCTCTCTTCAACCGGGATCAACCCCCCATCGCTATACATACATTGTTGTTATTTATTATTATTATTACTATTATAAGGAAATGCAGTTTTTTTTCTTTATGTAACAATCCACATCCGAACCATATCACGCACGACCACATGTATAAACGATAATTGAAATGGTTGCCATAGAAACGACGAAGTAGTTTTGGTGCCAAGCCACAGTCCATGAGGTATCCCACTCTACTTGTTTCACTCTCTCTTTTCCATTGCAAGGAAAAGACGTCCAGCGTATATACAACGGCCAGAAAATTCCGTGTGAGCCAATTGCCAAGAATCTTGACTGCCGAGACCGAGAAACTGTTAGCTGCCAATGATTAGCAACCAATGTCATATAACTGCATTTTTTACTCAGACTTCCGGATAATGCATTATTAATAATTATTTTAGCCAAAGTCAGCATTTGTAAACTGAATGACACGATCAGAAGACGTGTCTAAATTGACATGAAAAAGGATGATATCCAAAATCTGTTCTATACCACGATATTTATAGGAAAAGTTGTAAGCTTGGAAGAGGTGTATAAGCCACTGCGAAAGTAATCATAAAAGTAACGTATTAGAGGTTTCAGCATAGCAACATTTTTTTTATACTGAGGATCATTTTAACTGCAGTTGCGTGCATTGAAGGAGTTTCAAATATATTTAGGATATCAAACAATCAATTCATTGTTGGAAGTTTCTTCTATGAATGTGATATGCCGAACAAACTTCTGTAGACGTCAATGACCTTTGTTATCGTAAGCCGTTGTTAAACAATGGCCAAAAAACTTGAGCATTTTTACCATTCAGATTTCTGACAATCTCAAGTTGAACAGGATGCTAAGTATTTGCTAAACATGACCTCAAAAAATTGATATCTCAGAAAAGAAGCCAAACTTATAAGCAACCTTCATGCCATTAAAAAGGTGTTCATCTTGTCAGATGATACGCGCGTGTTTGTGTGTGTTCGATCATATGGCCCAATATGCAATGACCTCAAACCTTAACTATTATTTCTCGAGCGTTCTCATTTTTGTTCTCATGTCTAAAGGCTGTTGCATCAAATAAAATAAAATCCAACCTAATACTTAATCAACCATTCATTCAATCAATCAATCATTAAATAAATAAATAAATAAATAAATAAATCGACCAATCAAAATCTATATCGAACATCTTCAAAATCTACACTCACAGATTTTTACATATTTTTACGCTGGTCCCGCTTCTCCGAATTGACGATCCCTGATCCCTCCCGTTCGTTGTCAGCCACTGCAAGTCTAACGAAAGGTTTTATCTAGCAAAGCTCTGCCACCATCTCCACTCTTGTTGCGCCAGTCTTGATCCTGCATGAAAGAGGAGGGTGACATAAATCATTTTCGTTTTGACAGTTTGCTTAAACATTGACATTAAATCATCCAAGTACCATAATTATTTGAGTCAGAGTTTAATCATACATTTAACACGTGGCTCGCGAGTCGTAACAATAACTTTGCTGACAGAAACTCTTCTTTCACTTCTCTCTGACATATTTATCCGCGAATCTGAGTCCAACTTACATCAATATTTGAAGATCGTCGATGTTAAACACCTTTATTGTAATGGTTTTGCTTCTTTTTATAATTCAATGAGCTGATTCTAAACACCTCCCAGTCGCTTCATCTGAAGCAATATAAACATACGTTTCAGGAACACAATTAGTTGAATGACATCCATTAAATTCTCTCTGACATTTACACAGCAATTGATTGATATTAGCTGTCTCTTCTTGCACTCTTTGATGGCTTTGCGACGTTTGACATGGTAGATCATGAGCTCCTTCTGCAGCGTCTACACCTCTCATTTGGTTTACGTGGCACACACTTTAATTGGCTTAAATCATACCTTACAGATCGTTCTCAGATGGCTGTCCTGGGTAACACTAGAACAAACTGGGTTAGGGTTGACTTAGGTATCCCGCAAGGGTCGGTCTTAGGTCCCCTTTATATATTCTCTTCACCTATGTTCTCTATAAACACCAGGCCAAGGATCAACTGTATGCTGACGATGTCTAAGCTCTTGTGCATGGCTCACCATCTGGACAGATATCTCTGGTTGAAAGGATGAGCTCTCTATTGCAAGATCTTCACCTTTGGATGTCATCAAACAGACTTAGCCTTAATTCTTCCAAGACCCAATTGATTTGGTTTGGAACCAAGCAACAATTACATAAGCTTGATCTTCAATCACTGACCGCATTTTTTCCTGACATAACCTTTTCTTCTAGTGTTCGTGATCTGGGTGTCACACTTGACAGCACTCTGACGTTTACTGAACACCTGTCACTCTTGACCCGTTCCTGTTGCTACCACTTGAGACAACTTAGGGCAATTAGAAGATCGGTGTCCTCCAATGTGTTTACAACAGTTACTATGGTACATGCCTTATCTCCTCACGAATTGACTACTGTAACTCCCTACTACTTGGGCTTCCTGAGATACGCTTGTCATCTGTGCAATCTGTACTAAATTCTGCTGCTAGACTTATCGCACGACTTCCTCGATACTCGCATATCTCTACATACATGACTCATGACCTTCACTGGCTTCCGATCTTTGCCCGAATCAGATACAAAGTCTTGCTTCTAGTTACTTAGTCCCTGCAGGGCTTAGCGCCTAAATACATGTGCGACTTACATTTTACATTTGTGTAAGCCTCTATCTGCAAGATCTTCGCGTCCTCTTTGTTCTGCTGACCGCTTTGATCCATTTGTACCTAGATCACGAACCACATTAACCCAACATCGTGCTTTTGCTATTGTTGGTCCTTTAATTTGGAATCACCTTCCCTCTGGAATTCGTGGCAGGATTCTGGTAGGAAATTTACCGAAGATATTGGCAAAAACTTTAGGGATACTTTTTATGGCCCACCCTGTATCTGGCATTTTGTCTGCAGGATCCGTTGTGTTAATATTATAGAGTTCAAGATTATTGCCTAAGTTCAACACCTCTTTTAAGCATTTAGGTTGAATACAAGAGAAGAAATTCCGCCACTGGTTGCGCTTTGTCAGTGCCAGTCCCAAGCCTGAATAAAGTAGGAGGGTGTCGCTAATGATCTTTGTTATCACACAGTGACGCTAAACTGAAAACCACCACCACAAGAGAAGACATATTACACACCTGCATTAAATATTTCTAGGACTCGTAAGAGTGCTAAGATTTTCAGTTTTTACAATTTGAACCGTCCATTTAACTAAACTCACACGTGTGGGTTTTGACGTACTAGAGACAGGAGCGTTTCTGAGTACGATAGCTCTTTTGAAGAATCCCTATATAAATTCTGGATGTAGGAATTAAGGAACTTTATTATACGTTATACAGCATCAAGGTTACATGAACAAGTTTTAGATTATCAACTCTGCTAATGTGCGTTATCAAAAAGTGCCAGTTCATAAACCTGGAAAAGGGTTAGAGCAATTTAAACTTCGCTTTCAGATGTGGCTGAATTTGGATATGCGGCCAGTAAGGCGTGCTACAGAGCGCAGGACACGATCAAGGCAACTCAGGTGGGATTGGTAGGCCAGCATCAAGAGAGATAGAGCAGGAAAGAATTCAAGGCTTAAAATGTGCCTGGACGGTCATGGACGGCGTCCATGCACTTGTTTTAAAATCTGAACGCCGTCCAGCCACTTATTGGCAAGCACAGACTGGAAAGGTAAGGGGTGTCCAGGCACTTCTTTTGGAGAGGTAGGGGGCGTCCAGGCACTTATTTGTCTACACTTTAGGCATTGAAAGAATGGACACGGGTAAAATAGGGTGTAGAAGCAACTATGCATTAGCTATGAGTTTATAATGTGAGTCTATGACAGGCTGTATATACAGTTAGATCAACGTATCATTGCTGCATTGCGTTCCTTGTTTTCGCCCCATTTCCCACATTGATAATAGCTGCTAATCACTGTGGTCTGGAACTTCAAACTATGAAAACAATTCTTAAAGACTCCGAAGAGTTCAAATCACTTGGGTCAATAGATAGATCTTATTCATTCATTCATTCATTCATTCATTCATTCATTCATTCATTCATTCATTCATTCGGACATTTATATAGCGCTCCTTCAAGAAAAAAACTACCCAGAGGCGCTCCCGACTCCAGCGCGCACAAAAGAACAGTTTTAAGTTTAGTAAGGAAGGATCCCGGTATAGAGTCCCAGGGTGTAGGCGTAGCTCAAAAGGAAGGCCATTCCAGACCACTGGTCCAACCACAGAAAAGGTTCGATTCTTCATGGTAGTAGTACGAGCAAAAGGAACCAAGAGGACTCCCCTATCAGCAGAGCGTAATTGACGACGTCCTTGGATACCCAATGTAAAGCTGCATAGCTCTGAGGTAAATTGGGGCGAGGCCCTGACAACATCGCCATACCAATGCAGCTACCCTGAACTCAATACGCTGGCGAATAGGGAGCCAGTGAAGTACCTCAAGCATGTAGTTTGAGACATGATCATATTTAGGGATTTGCCCAATTAGGCGTGCAGCAGAGCGCAAGACCCGGTCAAGACAAGTCAATCTGCTGGATGGGAGGCCAATGTAGAGCGAAGAGCAATAGTCGATGCGAGATGTAACGAAGGAATGCACTAAAGTAAGAGTAGCAGCAGACGTAAGAGAACGGATGACAGTGCGAAGCTGGCGCAGCTGATAGCCTAATAGCAGTCTCGAGCAAGACGGTGAAGTATACATACGGTGCACGATCAAATAAATTATTTGGGTTTATATAGAACTAGCTGAATTACCCGGCGTTGCCCGGGAAATATAAGTTTTGTCCCCAGCCACGCCTGACCCCGTTCCGACTTCAGCATTCTGACCCCGCTTTCCATCGACCCCCGCGTTAAGGAGAAGTAACGAACCTCTCCGCTAGGTGTACAGGTCTGGTCGATAACTGAAGAGCAAAACACGTTAAGAAAAGTCTCAATAATAATTATAAGAAAGCGAAACACAAACGATTAGGATCTCTCATGCCCAACATCTGGAGTTCGCTATGGTTGGTTCCTCCATTTGGAATGACCTTCCACCAAACTATAATGACTAGTTTTACCTTATCAGTCTGTCGTTCTTTAGAAACATTTCTTTTCCCCGGGGTTTTTCGTGCAGATAGCGTTCATTCTGCGAGAGGCGGTATATACAATAAAAACCACTGTTAAAGCGTTTCATTACTATAGCATGGAAAGTTTACTCATCAAAGTGAAATTTATAATTACTTTAATTAAAAATGAAAATTGTCATGAAAATATCATGAGAACTGATATTGAAACTTAGATTAGAAACTACATTTATCAATTCAACACTAAATTAAAAAATGAAACCATATATAAATTTAAACTCTGAACAACATGCCTACATTGAGCGGGAGGCTTCACCTTGATCATCCTCATTGTTGCGGATCGGAGACCAGAGCCAACGACGTCAGTTTCCTCCATCCCTCTCTGTCCCTCGCTCTCCTGATACAATTCGCCATCGCCTGATACAATTCGCCATCCATTCCTCGACATCGTCCATCCAGCGTCTTCTAGGTCTTCACATCCGCATATCCCTGACATACGGACGGACGGACGGACGAAGGGGCAAATGGAGAAACCGTTAAGATCGCATATATATATCGAATACATGACCGAGTATAACCATTTAACCCTAAATGACCGAGTACGTTCGCTGGAAGATTGTCCGCTCTGATCATGTGTAAAAAGTAGTTAATCTTCAACACTTCCAACAGACGCTGTTCAGGCTAAGACCGGTTTCTGTCCCTCCAGTAGTTGGGTTTGACTCCATGAGCTAAAATAAATCATACACGTGTTTGACGTTGGTCGCAAGTTATATGGCCACGTGTATAACCTTTTAAAAGGTGCTTAATGTTAAACTTAAACACTTTCCAAAGTTATTTAATATAATTTTTTATTATTTTTAAAAGGGTGTTTAAGCATCATGATATCCCCAATTGTTATTGTTCAGTTCAAAAACATTGTGCTCTAACAAAGCTGATCTTCGCACGCATCTGATTTTGTGTGCACTGCGAGGTTCGCTGTAATTCATTGACACAATCCATTCTTCTTCGTTCAGACTTGGGCATGGCACTACAAGAAACCCGAAATCCTCATCTTAGGCTCTAAAGCACAACGGGGTCTTGTTCCAAAATATCTAGCCAATGCAATTCGCAGGCCAGTTTCAGCCTCCTCGTCCACTCCGCTCTTTAAACAGATTTGATCTTCTAGTATACCTCCTACAAGAACGGCTATGGCTCAATCCCGTTGCTTTACATCAATTGGCCCCTCTCTTTGGAATACGCTCTCTCCTTCTACTCGATCTCAACTTCTGACTGGTAATCCCTCCTCTCAGCTTCTTCTCTCGAGGCCTTGCGCACTGGGAGCGCCTCTGAACGTTTCACCCTAGTAGAGGCTTTTTATAAATGTTTTTATGGAATACAACACAATACAATACAATGCAGGAAACCAGGATAATATTATAGACCAAAATTTTCGAAATAAGGCTTGACCAGGGACGATTTATACACCTTTTATAAATATGATTGCTTGAATATAAAAGGCTAAAACTCTCGTAAATTTATCGAGTATGTTTTTCGTGTTAGTTGCAAATACGAATGAAGAGGAACACCAAAATAATATTATAATACACTCGTTGAGATGGGACGATTTAGACACCTTTTATAAATATGATTCGTTGAATATAAAGAAGTAAAACTCTCGTAAATTTATCGAGTATGTTTTCCGTGTTAGTTGCAAATACGAATGAAGAGGAACACCAAAATAATATTATAATACACTCGTTGAGATGGGACGATTTAGACACCTTTTATAAATATGATTCGTTGAATATAAAGAAGTAAAACTCTCGTAAATTTATCGAGTATGTTTTCCGTGTTAGTTGCAAATACGAATGAAGAGGAACACCAAAATAATATTATAATACACTCGTTAAGAGGCTTGCCTTTAACACATAATTTTTCTCGTTATTCGCACCTTTGCACGTATACTTAATCCGAACACCACAGTGTCTGAAACACATCAGACATAAATAATTATATACCTAATTTTCTAATCCAGTTCGTGCTTTGGACCGTTTTGTCGTTGATTTGGAAATGTCCCATTTTGCATTCTTTAAACCTAGAATTTCTCTCCATCTGCCTATACCCTTTGTCACCAGGTGTGGAATTTATGACGGTATTTTACGCTAAGTACCGACTAACCCCTAAGACGTTACTAGCTACGGCATGACTTTATGCTTGCTTGGATCACGTGGTTTCTGCTAATATATCTTGGGGCGAGGAATATGAAAAACTGGTTCAGTACCTTGCTCTTAAGTGCTGTAATATGCCGAGCAAATTTCTGTCCAGGGTAACGGCCTCTGTTGTCATAGACCCTGGTCAAATCGGATCCATCCATACGTTTTCTTGAAACACCTTTAAAACGGTGATAATTATACACCTTTTAAAAGCATCTTTCATGGATGATAAGGATGAGAAACTCAAACATAAATATCGAATGAAATGAAAACTGATTCAGTACCTTGCTCATAAGTGATGTAATATGCCGATCAAATTTCTGTCCTGGGTAACGGCCTCTGTTGTCATAGACCCTGGTCAAATCGGATCCATCCATGAAAAAAGTTTGAAGGATACAAAATGAACGTCTCTCATATTGTGTTCAATGCAAGGTTCGCAATAATTTATTGATGCAATTAGCGTTGCCCTGCAAATTGACGAGTTTTTGATGACATGCTTGTTAACATTGCTACGAAACCCACACCCGTATGCTATGCTCTTGTTTCCTGCTCTTTCCGCTGTTTAACGTCACTAGGCAGCTCAACATAATAAGCTCTGTCTATTGTATTTTTTATAAGAGGTAGTTGGGAGATAGCCATGAAAGAAGGATTAGTGAGTAGACTGTAATAACGAACGTGTTTTTCAACACCTTTTAAAATGTTGTCACTTTCTGTTATAAATAGGCTGCCATACACTAAAATTAAGTGATCTTCCGAGCACATGCCAAATATTTCTGTGTTTTGTCATAATCTTAAAACTTAAGAATAATAATAATAGGCCTAATAAAATATTTCAATCCTCTGTAAGTATCTAGATTAAACGAATTTGGATAGATGGATTAATGGATGGATGGAGGTTGGATGGAGGTTGAATAGATGGATGAATTGATGGGTTTTTCGAAAGAGGAATGGAAGGATAAATGTAAAAACTGAATGGAAAGATAAATAAAATAATGCATGGATGGACGGTTGGACGGACTGATAAATAGATAAACCATTAAGGATCGACCGCATGTAGCGAATACTTTTATCCCTTTATGACCGAGCACGTTCCCTCTTTTGTGTGCTTTTATGTGCACTTATCATAGTGCCCTTCAAGCTAGCTACTCAGAATCGCTCACGGCTATACAGCGCGGACACTGCATCGGAGTTTCACGCCGAAGTGCTGAGCATTTGCGAGTGAAGGACTATAGACTATAATAATTATATAGATCATAGACTTCTCTGTACTACAAAAAATATCGTTAAGAGATGGTGGCGAGAACGTGAAAGCGCAGCCATTGAATCCCACTCAATGTCCTCCGCTGGCTTCCAATCACACAGCGGATCACTTATAGGGTGTCTGCACTGATCTGGCACTGCATGGAGGGTCTTACTCCCATGTACCTACAGGAACTCTGCTGTCCCACCTCTGGTGTCCAGCGGCGATCTGACCTCCGATTAGCTGATCAAGCTGAACTCTTGACCCCTCGTTCTCGAACTGCTATAATGCAGCGACGCTCTATCTCAGTGGCTGGCCCTGGAACCAGGAACGGGCTCCCTGTTGCTCTCCACCTGGTGCCTAGAGGTCACACCACTATGTTTCTTTCTCGCTTAAAAACTGCCTTATTTAGCCGTTGTTGGACTGGGAGCGCTTCTGAGCAGCTTACCTGGAAGGTGCGCTATATAAAAGTCCACAATAATAAGAATTACATAACATAGCATTTATTCGGCAACCATTTCGTAGCATTTCGTACTTATATAAGAGTAGCAAACATGTTGACATACCCAGGAGACCCAAAAGGGTTGCTCTGAGTCTATAATAATCATAATCGTAATTGAACACCTTTTTTAGTGATTTTAGTTTGCATTAATAAAGCTGACGAACTCAAGCAAATAAATGTGTGCCTAGCCTTTACCTTTTTAAGACACCGTTTAAATGAATGCTTGCCTGACTATGTGAAACCACACATTATACCATAATATTTTATGATTTACTCTTTTTTTCTGCTCTTTCAGCCGTTTTAGCGCCATTTAGCAGCTCAGCATAAGAAGGTCTGTCTACTTATTATTAGAAATTTGCTCGGCATAATACAGCACTTGGAGGGGGAATGGAGGAGGAAAAGATGCGGGGTAGACCAAGAACAATGTTGCTGGACTGGATGCTGACAGAGGATGGATACAGTGAACTTAAAAGAAAGGCACAGAACAGAGAAGAGTGGCGTCATTGGACATACGAACCTGCCTGAAGGCAGAGAAAATCAAGAAAAAAGGAAGAATTACAGCACTTAAGAGCAAGGTACTGAACCAATTTACAAAGTATTTTCCGATTTATTTCAAAGCACAGACTGAAAAACTGAGTGAGTGAATGTGTGGGAATGAATTATTGACTCACTGTTTGATCTTATCTATTTCAATCCGATGTCAGTTTTAACTATTTTTTTCTAGAGAACTTTTCCCTAATGTCATTACAGTTTTTTTTATATCTTATTCTATTTTTTCAATTATTATGTCTGCTTTTAGGACAATCATGTACAAACTGCATTTCATATGAATCACTTTGCAATCGACTTTACCTTTATTATAGTATAACGTTTAGACGTTGCCAGGTTAGTTATATCAAGATGTATACAGTATTAAAAGGTGTTTAATTTAAATCTTCGAAACTGACCTCTCAGATCTACATATACAAATTTAAAAAAATTAAAAGGTTGTTTAAGCATCATTACGCGCCTCGAGAGTCGTAGCCTAGATTCAGTTGCGCCTCACTGTGTGCAAACGAGATCATTGAGCGCCTCTGCAGTTGTGTGCAGTGCGCATACTGCCAAAGGCGCTTTATACATATTTACAGATACAATACAATGCAAACACATGTAACGACACTTTCTTTCTTCATCCATACTTGGGAATGGCGATGTAAAAGTATGAACACTGAAAGAGTAACAACATGCATTGAGGATAAATTATTAGTGATTTCACCAACGTCAAGGTTACGGACCACCACGTGACTGATTTGAAAAGGCAATTTATTATATGCTGCAGTTATAAGACGCTTTTTGAATGACAGATTTACACTCCAGACGTATGGATTAATTGTGGCGTGAGTGTCATGTTAAACACCTTGTTTTTGAAAAAAAGTTACATTAATATGGCTAACCTACGAACAAATAACGAATTTAACCCATTCACTGGTTTATTTATACACCTTTTAACAGGATATTTGCTTGATTATAAGAGGACGAAACTATAATTTTTGCTTGACTGGTTACAATCATTGATGTAGTTCCAAACATGAAATGACAATTATAAATGGTATCGTTAAGAGATGGTGGCGAGAACGTGAAAGCGCAGCCATTGAATTCCACTTATAGGGTTTCAGCACTGATCTGGCGCTGCATGAAGGGTCTTTCTCCCATGTACCTACAGGAACTCTGCTGTCCAACCTCTGTTGTCCAGCGGCGATCTGACCTCCGATCAGCTGATCAAGCTGAACTCTTGACCCTCGTTCTCGAACTGCTATAATGCAGCAGGGCTCTTTCTTAGTGGCTGGCCCTAGAACCTGGAATTGGCTCCCTGTTGCTCTCCACCTGTTGCCTAGAGGTCACACCACTATGTTTCTTTCTCGCTTAAAAACTGCCTTATTTAGCGGTTGTTGGACTGGTAGCGCTTCTGAGCAGCTTACCTTGAAGGTGCGCTATATAAAAGTCCACAATAATAAGAATAACATAACAAAGCATTTATTCGGCAACCATTTCGTAACGTTTCGTACTTATATAAGAGTAGCAAACATATCGGCATACCCAGGAGACCCAAAAAGTTGCTGTGAGTCAATAATAGTCATAATCGTAATTGAACACCTTTTTTAGTGAGTTAATTCGGTAATAATAATGCTGACGAACACAAGCTAATAAATGTGTGCCTAGCCTTTACCTTTTTAAGACACCGTTTAAATGAATGCTTGCCTGACTATATGAAAGTGAAATTCAGATTTTTTGTTGAATGTTTCTTGGCTAAGTTGTAGCTGGATGAATGATAACAAGCTTAAGAAATGGAAGCGGGATCAATGCATTTTATATCTTAATTAGAAGCTGGATGAAGGTTTTTATATATCTGAAATAGAAGCTGGATGAATGATAAAAAGCTTAAGAAATGGAAACTGGATTGTTGATTTTCATTCATGTATTTCAACATGCATCTGCTACCATTTCAGCTGGAAAGTCGATCCATCTTCTTTTTCAGATATAAATATACCTTCATCCAGCTTCAATTGAAGTTATGAAAATACCTTAATCCGGTTTCCATTTCTCAAACGTTATTTTCGTCAATCCAGCTTCTTTTTCACCTATTAGGAACCTTCTTCACCCAGCTTCCATTTCTCAAGCGTTTTTCATTAATCCATCTTCAACTTCACTTATAAAAGTACCTTAATCCAGCTACCATTTTAGAGATATAAATACCTTCGTCCAGCTTCCACTTCACAGAATCTGCAGATATGTAATATTATATATGATCATATTTTGCAGTTTAACGTCACTGCGTGATAGCGAAGCTCACTAGCGACGCCCTCCTTTTTTATTCAGGCATGGGACTGGTATTTGCCGAGTGCAGCCAGTGACGGAGTTAGACAGATGTATTTGAAAAGCATTTTAAAAATTTAAAATTTTGTCGTTAGACACCCTATTTTCTTGTATAAAGTTCCTTAATAAACGATCCAATTTCCAAACCGGCTTTTTCGTTCTAAAAATAGAAATCAAGTTTCAACTGACTTAACAGCGCTTCGTTCATAAGAATCACGTTTTGTTCCAAATTTACTTGCACACTCGCAATGTCTGTGGATCACAATATCACTTACATGCATGTATTACAATAACCCTTTGCATACCGAGTTATATGCTTCTTGAAGCGAATTATTCCTAAAAAATATGAAGTTCCGAAGCTCATTCGTATTTCTTACTTATGGCTAGAGGCCTAGCATGAATTAGACAAATTAAAGCTCATTGTCTGATTGGTTGCGGGACTCTCTTGGATCAATTTCCATGTGTACATTCATTAAATGCCGGTTATGAATCGTGGTGCTTTTCCGAAAATCGGAAAACGATGCGACAATAAAATTATCTTCGCAATGATAATTCGACTGTCATTAGAGAGAAGACGCAAGGAAGAGTCCAGAAATAAGTTTATCCCCTAGAAGAGGAGAGATCCATTCCATGTGGAGGGACAGCAAATACACTCGGACAGATGTTGATGAGATTGGCTTGCGAGAGATATGTAGGGACAAGAACATAATGGGATTTGGAGATTTTAAGGATTACCTTCTATTGTATCCGAGAGGTGACAGGGAGCCAGCGTAACACTTCAGCTCTAAAAGTCGAAATAATAACGGGGGGAAGGTGTGCTGTGAGTCTAGCCGCAGCATTTAGGACTGCTTTCAGGGACAAATCTTAAAAACTTTGCTATCTTCTCTGACTCTTTAAGTGTTCTTTCTTCTCTTAAGAATTCATATACAAAGTCCCGACCACTTCTATTACAAGAAACAATAAATACATTTAACCAAATTAAAATAAGTAAAGTGCATTTGATCTGGATTCCTAGTCATGTTAATATATTAGGTAATGAAAAGGCTGATGCCTTAGCCAAACAATCCCTGAGTATGCCAATTGTGAATGCAACAAACTATCTGGAACTGCAAGAAGTCTTTTCAATTGTAAAATTGTATGCAGTTGACAAGTGGCAGAACTACTATGATAGTGAATCTAAGGGTTATCACTATAAATATATATGCCCAGTAGTGAACACAAGTCTGAAATTTACTGACCTTAATAGAAAGAAAGAGGTCCAAATGTCAAGACTAAGGTTAGGAAAAGTAAACCTAAATGAAAGACTTTATCTTATGAAGAAGCATGACAGTGGTCTTTGTAATTCATGTAATGTTACAGAGAACATAGATCATTTATTGTTAACTTGTAAAAAAGAAAATATATCTGACGTACTAAGAAATGCATGTGCTGCTTTTAAGTTAGACTTCAATACTAAGAATTTACTTGATGACGGTTATATGCAAAGTGTAGTTTATAGGCTTATAAACCAAATAACTAAAGGAAAAATTGTGTAAATACTGTCGTTTATAAGCCCATGTAAGAAGTTGTACATGGTGCATGACCAACTTATCAAAAGATGCATATCTCGTGTGCCTGGAAGCTCTGCTTTGCTTCTGAGTTTATTTCTTCTCTAAATATTTGTTGTTGATTCTTTTCGTGAAGTACACGTGTCTAATGAAAAATTTCTTAAAAACCAAATTCATATGATGGTTGATTTCAAGGATTCAATAGATTATATTGTGGAGTAGCCTACAATTGTTTAGTATAACAAAATAAGATATAAAAAATATTTCTTTGATGTGACAATGCATTGAGAAACTGATCGTAAATGTGCTTTGTTGTTGTTATTGTTGATGTTAATATTGAATGTCATGCCATTGTAACATGATTGTGTTGGGATATTGTTAGACGTCTTTGCTCGTGTTAGAGCAAAATTATATCTCATATTAACCTGTTTAAGAATTTCTTTTACTGAAATGTAGAAGCTTTTAAATCAAACTTGTTTTAAGAATGGTAATCAAGAAAAGTTTGTGAAATAGCTTGCATGTGACAATTACTGCAACATATTAATGAATGTACCCAAGCAAAATATTTGGCATAAATTGTAAGCTTATTAACTGTTAACCATTCTGCTACTAAACAATGAACGCTATAAGACAACGTACAATAATATTATGTTAACACTTGATGAACAATGATATTGTTATGACAACGTTATAATATTTTTATGGTTAATTTGGACGTCATAAATTCATTGTTACTACACTGTATAAGCTGTGAATTGTCGTCAACGGCCTTTGATGTCATACGACGACGTTAAACTTTGGTTAAATAAATAAAAGACATCTTATGTATTCCTTGGTTTCCAAAACTTAATATTATATAGCACGACAAATTCCTCAGAGACTCTTAGACAAAGGCAATTGTTATCAAACAGCGAAATGCGCCAACACGTATGCGGTAAACAGACTGACTTCCTTCTTCGTTCCCCTCATAGTGGGCATCGCCACCCTGGTAGGCGGTGAAGCAGCGGTTCACGCAGTCAGCGCTTTAGTGAACAACATGCCACCGGACCACGTTTTCGTCAAACTGAAATTCGCCAACGCCTTTAACACAGTGGGAATGGATGTAAAGTTACAGAGACACTAGCAGTGATAATTGTAATTTCGATTTGATTTCTGTGTTGAATTGATTCAGTCTAAGAATTTGTATGGCGCCCCTCAAGATGTCCACGCAGAGGAGCTCCCGGTCTAGTGATGGGGATATAAAAATTGTATTTTATATAAGCTCATTGACACTTTCGAGCAATCCCTAGAACTGTTCGCGACCCACACCTTAACGGTCAAAACTTATTTTTTATATGCAAAAAGGATGGCTGATGCTGCAAAAATGAGATGTAACAAATTCCTTTATATAGCATTGGCTCAACTTTTGTAAGGGTGTCTATCATTGTCAGCGTTTCCAATATAGTTTTCATTGTATGGGTATGGCAAATTACGCTACTGTAACAGCCTAATTAATTCTGCAAACCAGCACCTGTCTTTGTCTCTGTTTCTTTTCAAGCTCTCCCTGGTTGCCGAATTCTCCAAGGTGATCACTCGGTATGGGTGCGCAGAAGCGTTCCAATTCTGCGAATTCTGAATCCGTTATAAAATCGTCAGAATCTAAAAGATATAAAATAATTTATATCTTGTAAAAAGAATATGATAATGTACGATTGTAAACAACATCAAAAAGTGTATTGGAGTGACATTACTTACAAAAATCCATGTTGTCCATCTTCATTAGGTTGTATTTGTTGAAATATTTCGAGGCGAACTGAAGAAATTCACTTTTCGACGTATGATCAGGCTTGTGATGTATTCGAAGATCCTCTGACGAATGAAAAAGTCACGATTGGCGAATTTTTTTATTATAGCAACCGCGAGGTAATACTCTGCTTGACTGCCTTATCATTATTCTAAACCAATAAATTTTTCAGCTGATTTCAATTTATTTCTATTTGTTTTATCATCTCGAGCAAGAACTATTCATTTTTTAGTTGTTTCGACCGATCTGCATAGAAACGGCCCAATATGGACGGCTGGAAATAGATTGGCATGGAAACGGGCGTTCAGTCTCTAGCAGTGAAACTAGAAAGAGTTTGATGGATGGGACGAATGTGGAAACTGTTCCGCGACGCCAATGACGACGACGATGATGTTGTTGACGATGATGATGACAATGATGACGATGATGATGATTGTATCATTTGTTGTTGGCAGTGAGAAACTGATAGGGATAATCAAGGAGGGGATGAGGTGAGAGAAACATTAAATGGTCGATAGTACTTGAAGCTTTTAGTAAAACGGTTGATTTATAGCTCCGT
Organism: Lumbricus terrestris; assembly: GCA_949752735.1. Lineage (NCBI taxonomy): Eukaryota > Metazoa > Annelida > Clitellata > Crassiclitellata > Lumbricidae > Lumbricus > Lumbricus terrestris. The sequence continues at coordinate 45,381,076 of OX457049.1, forward strand.
TTTACAACGTTTTTAAGGTGTCGAAAAATATAGTGCTGCTATTTAAGCAGCTTATAACAATTTCTTTTTGCAACCAATAGTGGTTGTATCAGCAGCAGTAGTAGTATACGAGTCTCATAAACCACTATGTATGCATCTCCCTCTCTATGTCTGCTTGTTTCTGTCTCTGTCACTTCCCCTCTCTCTATCTATCTCTATATATCTGAGACTGAGTATGTGTCTTTGTACCTGTCTGTCTACCTGTGTGTGTGTGTGTGTGTGTCTCTCTCTCTCTCTCTTTCTGACCCTCTCTCTGACCCTCACTCTCTGTATGCCTGTCTGAGTCTGTGCCTTTTTATCTGCCTCTGACCTTCTCTCTCTTTCTCTGTTTCTCTCGTTCTCTCCCTCTGCATTCCTCGCTCTCTGTCCATGTATATAGGTCGGCGCGTGACAGAGGACTTCGAATACCTTCGATGCAAGCATGACGTCATGCCGGAAGTGACGTCACTCTGTTCTGGTCGCCGTACGTGCGACATCCGTGTGGACGACATTGCGTATCGAAGGGCCACTCCCTGCCACAAGGACCTCAAGAGCTACCTATCAGCCAGCTACAACTACGTCAAAGGTATACCTAGTGCAGACATCAATCTGTCTTGTATGTGAAATAGTCTACCTCTTTCTACGTCTCCCTTTCTCTGCATTATGTCTCTGTATATCTTTTGCAAACAGTGTTTGTAATAGTAATAATAATAATAGCATTACCAATAGGCATTGTGATAGTAATAGTATAGGCCCAATAATCACTGTGCCAGTCATGCGAAACAGTAACAGAGACAGTAACAGTAGCTGTAATAATTGTAATTACCATTTGATTTGTGTGTGGTATTCATTCAGTTTAAGAACTTTTATCGCGTCCCTAGTCATAATTACATGTATTATAATAATAAAAGTTTTAAGGAGTTTGTTTGCAAGTTGACTATAAGGTAGTGCGCAGCCAACACCTTTAAAACGATCGAAACTATCGTCATATATACATATTTATGAACTGCAGTTACAGCTCGTTCCTTTCTGACATAAAGTCTATTATAGCATTGACCTAAATTCTTTAAAGGGTGTCTTTCATTTTCAGCATTATTGATTTTTTTTGAGTCATGCGAATTACCCTCAATCAATCAATCAGGCAACCGTAATTTATATAGTGACCTTGAAGGGGCGCTACATAAATTCTAATTAATTAATTGTTCATGTACTAGTCATTCACCCAGACTACAAACCCCTCCCTGTCTCTTTTCAGTGGTACGTCCGCCATCCTCCTGTCACTACACCGGTCACACCATCACCGTCACCCCTCATCCCCCTTCCTTCATCGCAAGCCTCGTCACCGAAGAGACCTCCTGTGGATCGGCCGACTTCCCCTGGGTCCTCTCTGCCGGTCCAGGTCAGCGACTCAACCTAACCCTATTCGACTTCGCTGTGACGGAGTCGCCACCTGGCGAATCAACCGTCACTCAGTCAATGACGCTACGTGGGACGACGTGCAGAGTCTACGCAACGATTCGCGAGCATTCATTCGCTAGGGGCGCCACTGTGTGCGGAGGTCAGGCGAAGGTTCAAACGGTGTTTGTGTCGACCAGTAACAGGGTTGAGATTCGGTTTCTGACGAAAGCTGGCGGCACTGTAACACAGTTTGTGCTCAAGTATGAAGGTACGGCGTCATTTTTTTATATACAGTATTTTTTAATTGTGGTGAGTTGCTTATGACCACACAATGAGAGGCTGATAGAAGTAGCATTTATTACCGCTTTTGTTATTGATAATTGTTATCGTTGCCATTTTATGCCATTGATTACAAAAATTCTAGATACACGTTCTGTGGGCCTACTAGTAATGTTGCTATTGTTATTATTGCTTTTATAACTGTTATAATCATTACAAGTTTTTAACCCGAAGTTTCAATGATTCTTCAGGATTCATAGAATTTCTTTCATGAGTAAAATATGAAATTCCGCATCTTGAGCATTTGCATTTCAGAGGCAACGGGAATATGTTTGGTGTAGGCAGAAATGGATATTTGGCAGTCGGGTTTGTAATATAACACAAAAACAAAAATCATGTAAGGAAGTCTTATAATGTTATACACCCCTAAAACAATTTCAACAATCGCTATATAAAACATTTTCTTTAATTTTTTTCTAGTAACGTTTCAAACAGAATTTAAATATATGTGGCATTAGTTTCAAACGATATAAAGGTGTTGATCATGCACCGAAAATAAATTGAAATTACAATTATTATTATTACTGTTTTCTCTGTTACTATCACTAGCACAATCGCGATTAATACTACTATTGCTATTTATAGAGATGTTCGTTTGTGCACTTTTTGAAGCGCCCCTTCAGGCTCTCTACTCAGAGGCGCTCCGGACTACAGCACCGACACTGCATCATGGTTTCATGCCGATACACTGAGTGAAGGTTTCATGCCGAATTGCGAGTGAAGGACTTGCCCCAAGGTCCCTAGGAAGCGACTCAAGGGGGATTCGAACCTGCAACCCTCCACCTGCAATTCAACGAACTTACCCACTGCACCACTGCGCCTCTTCCTACCCTCTCTGGTCTGCTGATCGACTAGATCTCTTGGTTCCATGGTCCAACACCCTGCCTTTGCCATTGTAGGCCCTTCTATGGGAAATGACCTCCTCCCACTATCCGTAGTGGGAGGGAGTAATGGTTACATTAATTAATGATCTTATTGGGGGTGTCATCGTCAGCTCTTCGTTACTTGAAGCCTCTTACGTTTCATCAGGGCTGTCACGCTGAGAGCGCCTCTGAATAACTAGTCTGTAAGAGGCGCTTTATAAATGCTTATATACAATACAATACAATACAATTTAGAAACATTAAAAAATGTTGTAGAAAATGCAATGCTAAAGAAAAGCTCACCGTTTTCGCATCTCAATACAACGTCTTTCTCGACTTCAATCAGTCTTAAATGCTTCGGCTATTCTCATAACTCGCCTCCCTCGCTTTGCGCTTATTTCTACATTATAATACCTGAAGTACTACGCTGGCAACCTTTATGTGAATTCACGCATTCAATACAATACTCATTAAGAGCTGAATTATGCTAAACAAACATTTTTCGAGGGAAACGGCCTCTGTTGTCATAGTAAGCCCTCGTCAAATCCGAATCCATCCATGCTGGTCTCCAAAGCACAGCTGGGGAATGCCCCCAAATACCTCTCAAACGATCACACGACCGTAGACGTAGACGCTACTGTTTGGTGGACTGGTCGATGATCACGAGGTAAAACAGCTGCGACTCTTCACTCAGACGCGCCTTATATGCGGTTATCGATGTCATGAATACGGGAACGAAACACGCGCTCCTCTGGTACATGAACTCCGGATCGAAGTCAGGGCGGCCACACTATGAAACCGAGTGTCTCCCAGGACAGCTACTTCACTACGATGCCATAATTGTCGTCTGCGTCAAATGGTAGGTTTTTCACGGTGGGTTGTCCAGCTCCTACGTTCTATAATTGCATGTAATAATAATGAAGTGATTCCAGAACGACCTGGGCTAAAGTTAACCTTGGAGTTCCACATGACTCAGTCCTTGGTCCAATCTTCTATCTCATTTATACTGCTGACATTCCATCTTTATTTGCTCTAAGGTACAAACAGCTTGGAGCACAATCCATTGCTTCACAAGAGCTTAACCTACAATCGATTCGCCTAAATATTGTAGTATTTAGTTTAAAATAGCTTAAAGTAAAACATTGAACTTCATGGATGTGGCTTAAGATAAGCGTCAATAATTTAATTACCAGCGTTGCCGTAGTGTATTATTAAAAAACCTCTTTTCCGAAAATTTCTGAGGCTATAAATAATGATCCTTCACACAAGCATTGATTATCTCAGCCTCCAGCCCTTCGCCTATGCTATGCAACTCGAAAGATGTTAAAACATAATACAATCACTCAAATACGCACACACTCACACGTGCATATATTACATCCGAGGTCTCCTCCACCTTCTCCTCCACCTCATCCTAATTCGCCTCTTTCTCTTTCTTCTCTTCATCCCTTTTTCTCCTGCTAATACTTAACAGAGACTATAACACTTAAAAGAGGTGTTTACCGGATTAGTCTTTGTCTTACGTAATTATGCGCATGCGCACGTTTACAGTGGCAGTTTAGCTTGATAAACAAAAGATCCTTTCCCTTCACAAAAAACCTGCCTGAACAAAAGCGAAAAAAAAGTTAATTCTGTCATAAGATAAACGTCTCCATCTGTCTCCCAGGCCATCGCTTCAAATTCTCCATCCAGCCTCCGACGCTGAAGTGTATCTTCTCTTAAGTTCTCTGCCCAACAATCAAAGCGAACTAGATCCCATAAATTTTTTTCTCGATAACCTCTACTCTGGTGATGCCAATCTTGAGCCTGTATAAGAGAGGAGGGTGACATATATCATGTGTTTTGACACAGTCTTTTTTTGTTTCACGAAAAGAATCTCCATGTTTTGGTTGGAGTTTGTACTTGTAATCGCAATCTCGAGATTTCTTCGAACGGCGCCCACAGAAGCATCTCTGATTTCATCCACCAGTATCGGCGCTGAACTCTCTATGTCATCTATATCCTCTATTGCGTTGCCACTCTCTCCTATATCAATACCTATCCTCGCCCTTATATATCTGTTATGTATATTGTCTCCATCTCTCTTTTTTGCTCTCCATGTTCGACAATAATCTTCCTTCTTCATTCTCTATGTTCCTTTGTTTAGAGATCACATTCTGACGGAGCCTCTTTAACACATCGTAAGCTCTTTGTGTGTTTCCTCTTTTCATGTTGTCCTCAATGTCTTCACACTATAGCTTCAGCCTTTCTTTTTTTGTCCGTCCTGGTGCGTCTTTGCCCTTCGCTTTTCGCTTCGTCGTATGCTCTTCGGCCTTCTTCGGTTTTGTTTTTCCTCGGTTTCAGACATCTTCTTTACTCTATCAATTTCAGGGTTTCCAAGGTCATCCATGGTTTGTTCTTACACTTCTTCTTTTTGCCCAACCACATCTCTGCTGTTTCTTTTGTCTCTTTTTTGATGTCTTCCCACATTTCATTTGGAGTCTTCTCTTCTTCACGTACCAGAAGAGCCGCAAATCTGCTGTTCACCTCAACTGTATACTTTTCCTTTATTACTGTGTCTTGAAGATCGTTCAGATCATATACGATTCAAATTTCTCTTTTTCCATTTTCCCTAAAACTCAGTTTTAAATCAATTCATTAAGGAGCAACATCAATATCAATCTTTATTTCTTTCAGCATTTGTAATCTGCTCGAGATGCTTAGAAGCGGTGTACAAATTGCAAAGTCAGCCAAGATTAAAATTCATTTTAAGTGCGACAGTATTTGGAGCAAAAGAAGACAATGAAAAAGAGGTGCTTAATATTTAGAAGACAGCAGTGGTTTTAGTTTAACGACATCGACCATCTCTTTTCTGCATTTATTTTGAATACCAGTGAAGACTTAGGACAACAGTTTAGACACCGGCATTAAATATTTCCTGAACACATAAGGTTAGTAAGCTTTTCAATTTTACATATTGCTTGTTAGAAACAGAGTGCATCATAAATCCAGTTATCTGTATTGTATGAGGAGGGGTTACGTTTGCCTGGTTGAGTCTCATGGATGGATCCGATTTGACCAGGGTCTATGACAACACTTAAGAGTAAGGTACTAGACCAGTAGCTTAGTTGGGTCTCATACTTAAGTTTTTTTCATAATAAACTCAAGACTGCCTTTTAGAAGTGTTAAACCGGGAGTGCTTCCGAGCAGCCTCCTAAAAGAAGCGCTATATACATTTTTTATTGAATTAATAAATTAATTAATTAATTCATTTTATATGCTGTACCTCAGCCAAGTACAGGTTACTTTAAAAAATCTTTGATATTATAAATTTCAACGCTGCTCGAAGCCTCGGAATGCCTGGAAATTGGGAGCAGCGATTTTTAAACTCCGCTTTCAATTGAAAACTTTTTGACACCTTTTTAAAGTTTAAAATCCAGAAATAAATAACCATACTCATCCATGTAAATTACTTCTACTGGTACTATAGGCAATTACATCAATGAATTGGAGTTTCACGCTGACGCGCTGAACAATAATTGCGAGTGAAGAGCTTGCCCAAGGTCCATACGAGGCGACTACTGACTGTCTGCCTGCTTGTATGCCTGTCCTTCCGTCCGTCCGTCCTTCCGTCCGTCTCACATTTGATCAGCGCTTTGGCGTGAAACTCCGATGCAGTCACTGCAGTGTTCGTTAGATGTTGCCGATTATGTTTATACCATACTGAATATAGAAACAATTGACCAGCGGCCATTTGCTAGGATTTAATAAATTTACGATTAGCTAAAAATAGGTGTTTAAGTGACGCTTAATTTGTGTGGTTGAATGAAAAAAACTTTAAAAGAGGTGTCCTTGTAATCATGTTTTGTTGGTTTCGAGTGTGCGGCATTGTATTTATACACATATTCCTTCATTCATTCAAGTATTTATATAGCGCCTCTTTAAGGTAACTACTCATAGGCGCTCCCAACTCCAGCACGAACAAACAGAACAGTTTGTGAGTGCTTATAGAATGTGTCAGAGAGTGAATTAGGGAACAGGCGCAGCTCAAGTGGGAGGGCATACCATACCACTGGGCCAACCACAGAAAAAGCACGACTCTGCATGATGGAGGTACGAGCAAATGGGACAAAGAGTACTTCCCTAACAGCCGAGCGTAGGGACCGACCAGTCCGAGCACTTAACACAGGCTGACAAAAATCAATTAGGTAAGTTGGAGTAAGACCTAGCTGGCATCGCCATATATCAAGGAAGAGAATCTGAATTAGATGCGCTGACGGACAGGGAGCCAATGCAGAACCTCTAGCATGTAATTTGTACGACGTTTGATTAGTTTAATTTCTCTTTGATACCTGTAATTGTTTTTATTATTCATCTGGTCGTTTTATTAAAGAATAAAAAAAAAACTTTTCATTATTATTCTCTTCAAGGACAAAGAACCAAAGTCGTCGTCTGTCACGTTAACTCATCCGTTATCTATCGCGAATCATAATCACAAGTCATCGTCTCCACCCTCTAAGCCACGTACATTAACCGGGTTTTTATGGCATTCAGCAAAAGCCTCAAAACCCTTTATTTATACAGGTTTAAACTCACTTTAGAAAGGTGTGCGGTATAGCACCTGTCCACCAACCTACCAATCGCAATTATAGTCTGGCTGTCAACGCCATCGTGTCTGCCGAGACCGAGAAACTGCGGATGATCAGAAACCGATGCCACGTCACTTGCTTTGTTTCTGGACACACACAGTCGCAACATAATTGCATGAGTTAAATAAAGGAACCAGGGATGTCACTTCAGATTTTGAAAAAAGGTCAGATCCGGTCGAAAAAATGATGGAAAATGTTAGATTGACGATTTTCCTGTAATATACATAGATTTTCTGACGACTTCGGGGGTCTTTATGAATTTAGCAGTTCTTTCAATTTTTATGGGTTAATTTCCAACTTTTACGTTAATGAGCGAATTTATCTCATAATGTTTTTAAATAGCAGTTCCATTTATTTATAGACTGAGGAGTAATTTTGAAAAGGTGTCGTGAAGAACTGCGTAATAAGTTCTAAAAGTGAGTTGGTAATGTCTTCAGTTGAACGACCGACACTGTGTGATAAGAAGGATTATTTAGCTCCACCCATCTCCTGCGTCAGATCATTCACTTTTTTGAAAGCCTTAATAGCTGTTCAAACACTTTGTGTCAGAATTACGATTGAACAACGAATAAGTCATCACATTACAACTTTTTCTAGCTGCAGTGGTATAACTCCTGCAAGTATAAAGTGACTAAACCCTCAGAGCAGCGACGAACCAAGACAGAAACTCGGTAAGCAATGCGCTGTGGTAAGGGAGAACATCTCGCATTTACACAGAGACTGGACCAAGCTTGGGAATGCAGCCTACGAGGCGAGCAGCGGTGAGCAGTACCCTGTTTAGGGGCCCTACCAGACACGCCAGAAGTCCAGGGTATATACGTTGAGCTACAAAACGAATGAACAATTGAGGCTGTGCTCCGAGTTCTTCTTGAGGAGAACTTCTTGAATGCATCTGGCTATAATTATATGGCGTCATTATTTCGAGTTTGTTTCTCAACAAGTCAATCTTCGTGCACGAACCGTTGCGTTGACATACAGTTTAAGACATCGCCTCAGTTAAAACACATCTATTTACTAGGGCTGTTGATTTAATCGCGTTAACGCGTGCGATTAACGCGTTAAAAAATTTTGCGATTAAAATTTTTAACGCATTAATCGCATGCGTTAATTTGATCTTGCTAAAATTGAATCAGAGGCAGTAAAACTCGTTTTAAACGGAAGGCTCAAACTTGAAACTAGTGACACATTCTTTGGCAAATATTTCAAAAAAGAATTTGAGTATTATTGTAGCAATTCGTCGCTCAATTATCGCTTGCATGCAAACCAAAACATGCATTTAACATGAACCGTCGACATCGGCCGCATCGCATCGTCCACTAAGGTTGTTTTCTCACCCCGTCAGACTACGTTGGATGAACTCCAGGAGATGACCAATGGATTTCAGGTTTCAATTGATAAATGTTTACAGAAGGACAAATGAGACGAGGTTTGGCAAGAACCGCTACCTCTTGTGAAAAATATTGTGACTAGATAATGAGGTTCAATAGTTAGACCTAGGCCTACTATTGTTAATTAATAAGAGTATCCCTTGACCTTACCAATGTAAATAAACGGGTCTGTCAATAGGTTACAGTTGGCTGAATAAATAATTAATTTTGAGAGTCAGAAAACGGTTGTCTAGTTTTCACATGTAGGCCTATATCGTTTTAATTAAATGTAGCTTAAATGAAAAAATTAACGGATTTTGAGCAGTTGACTAATCTGAACAGTGTTTCAATTCTGTCTGTCATACAAAACTGTTCAATAAGTTAACTGCAGAAATTCAATAGGCCTAAGCCAAAGGTTATTGAATATGTTTGCAATAGAAAGAATGCATTCAGTCGTTAAAATAGTATGCTTCAAGGGTCCTTATAAAATAGTAAGATTAACATATTTGAAGGAAATTTAGGCTATTGCGATTAATTTGCAGTTAATTGCGATTAAAAAAATTAATCGCGCGATTAATTTCGATTAAAATGTTTAATCGAACAACAGCCCTACTATATATATATATATATATATATATAGTAAGTAAACAGAGCTATGTCAGGCAATGTGAAAAACGTCGATTAATATTGCGTTAATATTGCGTTAATTTGCGATTAAAAATTTTAATCGTGCGATTAACGCGATTAAAATTTTTAATCGAACGACAGCTCTACTATTTACGTTTTACATAGAATGCAATTGAAGATATATGACGAACTATTGCACACCTTCATTAAGCTGTTCACAGAAAAATAAGAGTTATATGCTACCGCTTTTTTTATACACCCGCTTTCACATAAATGATACACCAGCAAATCGTCATAAAAAACTAATTTTTGGATTATCAATCCAATCAGGGATCGCGATCAGTTCAAATTCTCGAAATTGGAGCAGAGCAATTTTTAAACATCACAATCAATTGATATCTCTTTGAAACCTTTTTAACGTTTATAAGTCTACAATAAATCTCAAATAATAAGCTCTTAAGTGCTGCAATATGTCGAGCAAATTTCTGTCCAGGGTAATGGTCTCTGTTGTCATAGATCCTGGTCAAATCGGATCCATCCATCCATCCAATTCATAAGATGTATACGGTTGCCATTTAAAGATATCGTTTATCTCAGTTTTAAATCAATTCATAAAGGAACAACCTCAATATCAAACTATAAATTTCTTTTTTTAAACTTCGACAGAAGAATGCTCTTAAGTGCTGTAATATGCCGAGCAAATTTCTGTCCAGGGTAATGGTCTCTGTTGTCATAGATCCTGGTTAAATCGGATCCATCCAATAAATATCACTGGCGGAAGTTGTCATCGAATTCAAGGACGATGTCACGTTTAAGCGAGAACCTAGACCGAGAAACTATAGTCGCGATTATGATTAACCGGTTTCATGCATATTGCATTCTTGTTTGCTCTGAAGAAAATAATTTTGCGGTTTTTTATTTTGGATTATAAGAAACGATCAAAAATGGTTATTCCAGAAACGATATTTGTAGCCTATATGAAACGATTAGAAGAGGTGTCTAAATTATGCAACACTTGCATTGAAATTGCCCGTTTATGTACAGCAATATTTATAGTGGATAACACTCTGCATGGGACACAGTTCTTACAATACGCTGTTCGAATCTCGTCGGACTCCATGGTTCTAGCCCTTCCTTCATTTACTAGGTGGCATCTAAGTTAAGTTAGTAATTTGTTCAAAGAGTTCACAGTTCCATCTGTTCCACTAATCCATATCAACGATGAGAATGAGTACATTGACCGCACATTGGCAATATGAAGACGATACAGCGAGAAAGAGGACGGAATCTAAGAAATGAAGTTTCACATCCAAAATGTCGCTTTCTTGGTTATGGTTGGCCCATCAGTTAACGTTGAACCTGAAGAAGTTATCTCTTCTCATACCACACACTGTGACAGTTTCTTACCAGGCATATTGTGAAAATCTTCGTCCAGCCCACTTAAAGAGATGACGCAACTCTTAAAAGAGATGTGTTCAAGATTGGTCTCCGACTAACACAAGCACACGCACATAGCATTAGCAGTTTCAGTTTAGCTTCATTGTCATTCACATAGGCTTGGGAATGGCATTGGCAGAGTGCCAACAGTGGCGGAGTTATCCACCTGCATCATCTCTATAACTACAAACCATCCTGCCATTTTGAATTACGATGATTACAACCCTCCTCAATAGTGCAGACTTTGGTCTGGCACAGTGGCATCGCCGTAAGTAGCTGATATCGTGCTCGCCTTAATCATCTGGTTTATTATTGGTCATTATTTGTTACCGATTATGCTTATGTTTAGGAATATGCCTTTGGTCACGGGTTAGTCACAATTAACTGACTGAGCCATACTGCGGCATTAATAACATGATGATCAGTGCTTTAAAAAGGTGTGTTAGTGTCGCTTTTTTGAGGTGGTTGAACAAGAAAATCATTCAATTATTGATGGCTGTGTGTCTATTAATTTTTTGGTTTTTATTGGCTTTGACAAATTGGTTTCATTTCTTTTTTATACCTGTAATTGCTTTTCTTATTCATCTGGTCGTGTAAAACAACATTACTCAGCGGCTGATGAATTCAGCGCTTCAATCAATTCCTACATGTTATGGTGGCCCTTCCTATACGTGGAGTCTCACAGGATCTCGACTTCCTACATGGCGCCATGTTGGTCGTGGTCGCACGACTTGGTGCCAAAATCTGTGCCGGAAGTAATGAAGTCCACATCTAAAGGCCTACTCGAGGATGCGACTTATTAACCGGAAGTCGGACTGTCGGAAATTCGAGACCGGAAGTGATGGTGTCTCTAGCGGAAGTTGTCATCGAATTCACGGTGACGTCACGTTTTAGCGAGAACTAGATTCGTCGCCATAGTAGTTTGTGTCTAAGTTTTCCAATCTGTTTCAAATGGCGGTAAAAGACAGAGTAAAGAGAATAATCTAGCGACCATCGTGATGGCCGAGACCGAGAAACTATAGTCGCCGATGATCAGAAATGACTTGCTTTGTTGCTTGCTCTGACCAAAATAATTGTATTGTATCTGACCATTTATAGAGCGTTTCTCGCAGCAAGAGCCTTTCAGAAGCGCTCCCAGTGCGTTCAACCCCCGAAAAAACGTGCAAGTTTTTAGACGAGGCAAGACTCACTCAGAATCGTCTTGGTTTGTCTAACGATACATATTTTATGGGCATAGACTCCAAGAGAGCCACCACAAAGTTCGCAATGGTATCAATGGCGACCATTTTCCAAAATGGCCGACCCAAAAATATGGATTTGTCAATATCTCAGAATTTAGACCACCTAGTTTCGTCAACTTGGTGTCTAAGCATTGCCTACGTATGTTGGACCTCGGATTCCACAAGGACGTCACAAAGTTCTTTGCATGGTTTCAATGGCCGTTATTTTCCCAAATGGCGACCAAAAAATGAATTTTTCAATACATTGGCTTTCAATTCATTTAGAATCATCTTGGTGTCTATTCTAAGTGAATAAAGTCAAATCTTTTTCTTTTGGCAATTATACTGTTCGTGGTATGCACCAAATTTCATGCTTGTATGACATTTTGGCGCCAGACGGCAACAAATACCTAGACATTATCATTTATGTTTCTGCCGGAGGCAGTTTTTGTAACCTGCAAGAAACGATTAGAAGAGGTGTCGGAACGAGGCGAATTTTCATTCAATTTATGAACGGCGTTATTTATAGCAAAGTATAAGTTTAAAAGAGGTGTCGATAGCACACAGGTAAGAAGAGGCAGATTATTTATTTCAAGTATTTATATAGCGCCTCTTCAAGAAACCTACTCAGAGGCGCTCTCTGCGCTAACTAGCCGAAATGATGTTAAGTGTCATAACAACAAGAAAATTTCATCAATTAGCAAAATAAGTCACAGTGAGCCGGAAACAGTCATCAGTGGCGATCCCTCGCAGACACGTAGAATCATCCAACGGAATCCCCTTAACAGCTTTCAGATGGTGTGAATGTTCAGAGTCTCTGGTATAGGTTGCGTCAATAGAGTAGAGCAGCGACAGGTGACAGGGCTCGCTCAGATGGTAATGGTTTAACTTTAAAGACACTTTGTAATGTTTGTATGTGCATTTGCTATAGCGCCCCTTCAGGCTCTCTGCCCAGAGGCGCTCCCGACTGCAGAGCGTGCACTGCATCGGAGTTTCACGCCGAAGCGCTGAGCAACTGCGACTGAAGAACTTGCCCAAGGTCCCTACGCGGTGACTTGAGTTGGATTCGAACCTCGAACCTTCCGGCTTCAAGGCAACGACGCCACCACTACACCACCACACCCCACAATTAAGGATTAATTATTAGAGCATCTCCTCTTTCGTCTAGAAACTGGCTCCGTCTGGAACGAAGGCACTGCAGCTTAGAACGGGAATTTAAAGTATCAACCACATAAGTATTTATGGTCATAAACAGTCATTTTTCTTTACATTGAGGAGGTGTCTGTTATAATGGATAACACTCTGGGATGCAATGCTTACAGTGCGAGGTTCGAATCTCGTTTGACCCATGGATTTTGGTTCTTCCTTTATTCCCTAGCTGGCATCTAAAATACATCGAGCGTTTTTTCCTATTCGTTCGGCCAACTCAGCTGCTAAAGTACATCGGGCGTTGATTGTATGGCTACAACTTTGTTCTTTGTGTCTTCGGTGATTTGCATTCTTATACCGCGTCCAGGTTACATGAAATGGTTTTAGATCACCAAACCCGACAGCCAATGAGTGCTATTCCCAGGCGAGGAAAGCTGAGGAGAGCAATTCAAAACATCGCACTCGATTTTATCTCTTCGACACCATTTTAAAATGTAAAATCCAACTATAAATAAATAAACTGAACATGCAAAATAATATTCTTTCGGCATTCAACATCGCAAACCATTGCAATAACGTCTTAAGGAGCGACACCTACTAAGAGACATCATTGAGGGAAGAATGGAGGGGGGAAATGCGAGGTAGACCAAAACCAATGTTGCTTGACTGGATGCTGACAGAGGAAAGAAACAGTGGACTGAAGAGAGAAGCACAGAACAGAGAAAAATGGCGTCGTTGGACATAGGAAGTTAGGAACCTACCTGAAGGCATAGAACGTAAAGAAGACAATTTTGGAAACCTTTTAAAAGAATACTTCGTTTAATATAAGGAGGCTAAACTCAAGAGGAAATCAGGTAGCAAATGTCTGACAGATATAATGTTTGTGTCTGAGGGTTTTCAAGAGTGTAGCTATAGTAGCTAAATATACGACTAAAAAGGATGCGACAATTATTACATTATGATTTTGATACGGCTTCTTTAAGACGTTTTCCTTTACCCTTGAACACATAATTGTCTTGTCATTCAGGCAATCTGTGCAAGTTCATCCAAACACCATAGTGTCTGAGATACCTCAGACAAAGAAACCAATATAGAAGCGAATTCGCAATTGAAACGTTTTGTCTTTTATTTGTTCCTGCCCCGTTTGTCATTGTGCAAACTTCGAATTTCTCCTCCGACCACGTATACCCTTTTCTCACCTGGTCCATTATTGTTCTCACAACCAGGACGCAGTGCCGTGCGTATTCTTTCCGCGACATGTTCATTAAGCAAACGATAGCTGCAGCGAAAACATGCGCAACATAACATCATAATTCTACTGGAATTCGGAGACAGTGGAAACCAGAAGAACAATGGTCAACAAACCAGACGTAATAGATATACAGACAGGCAGACAAGCAGACAGACAGAAAGTCCGAGAAAGACATACACACATACATGTACTCAGACAAACAAACAGAGAGGTTGTCAGAGAGATGGAAGAGCAGATAGTCAGATATACAGATTGAAGGACAGCAGACAGACAAATGCAATCACAAAGAGGACCCACAGGTAGACAGGTAGACACTGAGGTAGATAGCCAAGCAACCACACACACGAAAGGGGGAAATTGATGTTCCTGGAAAACAAGCAAACTCAAAGGTCTTGTGTATTTCAATCCAGTTTTAGCGAAATTCATCTAATGCAAAATATTATCGCAACTGATCACATAGATCTATTTTTCAGTTTGTTTCAATTATTGTGTAACATTTGCTGTTTGGACCTAACGCGTTCGATCAGACGCTGAGACATTAACCGGATATTTATAACCAGATATTCACACTATTAAAAGGTGTTCAATGTAAATCTTGGAAACTGACTTGTAGCATAGTTTCAGTTGAGCCTCACTGTGTACAAACAAAGATCATCGAGCCCTTTAATTTAGCGTGCAGTGCACACTTGCTGCCAAAGGCGCTTTATACATATTTACAAATACAATGCATTGCAAACACATGTAACGGCACTTTCTTCCTTCATCCATACTTGTGAATGGCGCTGTAAAAGTGTGAACACCGACAGAGTAACAAAATGCATTGAGGATTGATTGTTTATGATTTAACCAACGTCAAGACTACGTGACTGATTTGAAAAGACAGTCTTACTTTATATGCTGCAGCTATTATACACTTTTTAAATGATAGATTTACACTCCAAAAGTTTTGTTAATGAATGGTGGCAAGAGCGTCATCTAGCGGAATTAACCTCCAGATCTGTTAAAAACCTCGCTTTACTTATTTTCTCTCTCTTTAATACGGCTAACCTTTGAAAAAAATAACGAATGTGAGCCAAACCCTGGATAATTTAGACACCTTTTTTACATGATATTTGATTAATTAAAAAAAAGCGAAACTCAATTTTTGATAATTGTGCGTTGTTCCGAAATGACAATATTATAATATCTATTCTCGCTATAATACGGCCTCATAAGACGCTGATCTTTACCACATAATTCTCTGGTTATTCGCGTTATTTACGCGGATTTATCCGAACACCACAGTGTCTGGAAACACCTGAGACATAAATAATAAAACTGTTTTATTCAAACCGCTATGTCGTTGATTTGGTCCTTTGTATGAACACATAATTTTTCCCCTTTTCAGCTGGTGTTGCACAAAGAAAAAGACAGAGAGAGAGACAGACAGACAGACAGAGATAAACAGACAGACAGACAGAGATAGAGAGAGACAGACAGACTGAGCGAGGTATATAGATATAAAGAGACAGACACGGACAGAGGCAGGGAGACACATCGAGATCATTAAATTATGTACAAAGAGTCAGAGATTCATTCAATCATTCATTCATTCGGACATTTATATAGCGCTCCTTCAAGAAAAAACTACTCAGAGGCGCTCCCGACTCCAGCGCGCACAAAAAGAATAGTTTTAAGTTTAGTAAGGAAGGATCCTGGCAGAGTCCCAGGGTGTAGGCGTAGCTCAAAAGGAAGGCCATTCCAGACCACTGGTCCAACCATAGAAAAGGCTCGATTCTTCATGGTAGTAGTACGAGCAAAAGGAACTAAGAGGACTCCCTTATCAGCAGAGCGTAACTGACGACGTCCTTGGATACCCAATGACAATATATATATATAGAGAGATACAGAGAGATACACAGACAGAGACAGACATACATACAGACGGAAACGAAGATGGGGACAGACGAAGAAATCGTAAAAATTAAAAAATATCTACATCTAAAAGGAAGGGCACCGGTTCATTCACGAGCGTTGAATAGATATACTCCATTGTCCAAGAGTGTCAATCTTAGTCCATATGAGGAAGGAGAAATGTTGTTTAAGATTGAAGGTGGAATTGAGGAGGAGAAATAGGAAAGCTAAGGTGATAAATGAAATGACTGGTGAAGAAAGGAGTCGGAACGATGGTTCTGTGGGAATTATCGGTTTCACTTAAACACCTTTTTAACGTTGTCATCTTACTTTATAAATAATTTTGATCTTCAGTGGATTATTAGATGGAATCATAAAACGTGAAGAACGAACTAATAAAAAATATAACTTACGAACGAGATTCAAAGGAGATGGCAGGCTGATCAGATCACGTGGTTCTGCTTAAATATCTTGGGTTAAGGAAAGTAGTGAATACGAAGAAATGTTTGCACTGGACAAAATGAACGTCTCTGATTTTGTGTGCACAGCAAGGTTCGCTATAATTTATTGACGCGATTAGCTTATATATTCATACATTGGAATGGCAGAGCAAAATTGAGGACAGTGGCATAATCACCTGGCCTTATTGAGTATTTCCTGCATGTTATTTTATCATATAATTGTGAGAACAGGAATTAATATCATTTTTACGGACTGGTTTGAAAGGACTGTCTCACTCTATGCTGACAAAATTTCTTTACAAAAAAGTGTAGTGAAAACTTTTATAGACATTGAGTTGCCTAGAAAGTAAATGCGCCGCAATTGCCTATCGATATACTGATTATCGCTTTTTAGATACTATTTAATACCTTGCTCATAAGTGCTGTAATATGCCGAGCAAATTTCTGTCCAGGGTAACGGCCTCTGTTGTCATAGACCCTGGTCAAATCGGATCCATCCATCCAGTTACTATTTTCCTTAATAATGCTGTTGTATAAAAGTTATTAAATGTGCACAAGCCCGGGTATGATTTAAACACCTTTTAAAAGAATGTTTATATGAATATAAGTTCGCGAAACACAAATTTCGTATTGGATTTCCATCGTTGTTTCGTGATGTCATTGCAGTATATTTTACAAGATCGGGTTTTCTGGCATTCGACTGGGGCATAGTTTTGCAAAATCTGGGTCTTATTGAACGCTTGCATTTGTAACAAAAGCTCATTGTGTGCAGTGTGCACTATACATTGTATCCATTGCGAAATTCAATACACAATGTAATGTCCTACATGAATAATTATTTTGTTCCAACAAATTTATTTCTAGATTCAAGCATAGCCATAATTATAAATCCAATCACTACAGACATTGTTCATGCAACAATATCTTCTTACCATTGGTACGATTTCCACTAACGGTCTCTATTCTGTTGATTCTGTAGTATACCTACTGTTATTGGACATGGCGGTGATCTTATGTGAGCTAGTACGGTAAAAAAAGGTCTTTGGTGATCCACAAGCAAATATATTTATTTCTATAATAAGTAACATCATTATGATCATATAATAGTAAATAGCATTACGGAATGATAATCTTTGTATCTTGTTTTAATTATAGCAAATGTTATTTCTGTCAGTTATGTCTGCTGGGGTATATTTTACATGGAAATCTGGGTTTAGTATTTTGTGAAATCTCAGTGTCAAAGCTTGTTCTGTTGAGTGGTGCAAGTCTCAATTCCAAGAAAAAAGGGATGCGAGAAAATTTTAAAATGGATGTATTAAACTACGCCAAAATCAATTTGCAACGGACTCGGTTGTCACAAGCGGTCGATTCCTCCTCCATTAAAGCAATGTCATCTAATATATAAGTACTTTAATGCTTTGGACCGTATTGTCGTTTATTTAGTCATGTCCCATATGGCATTCTTTGAGCCTAGAATTTTTCTCCAACCGCCTATAATAGGCTACCCTTTGTCACCATGCAGGAGTGGAATTTATGACGGTATCTTACGCTAAGGACCGAATAAGCCCTAAGACTCTATACTAGTTACGACACGTCTTTGTGCTTGCGTGGATCACATGGTTTTTGCTGAAATATCTTGGGGTAAGGGAAGTGTAGAATATGGAGAAATGTTTGCAGGAGACAAAATGACGTTTCTTGTTTACAATGCACCGCAGACCACACCTTACCCAATAATATTTTATACAATACTCTTGTTTCCTGCTCTTTCCCCTGTTTCAACGTCACTGCGCAGCTCAATAAAGAAAGCTCTGTCTAGTTATAAATGTTTTTGATAACATGTATATTTTTTTATAAGAGGTCGTTGAGAGATAGCGATGAAAGAAGGATTGGTGTGTAGACTGTAATTGTGTGCCTGCTTTTAAACACCTTTTGAGATTTTACCGAATTCTTTTATAAACAGACTGCCATACACTTAATTTAATTGATCCAACAGAGGCGGCATAAACCGTTTACTTCTTAGTGTTATAATAATAATGACGTTAAACATTAGCCTTCAATAATAGAAGATTTCCGTTTTGGGAAGTAAGTAATATATCCAGATCAAATCGAATTTCGATAGATGGATAAATTGGTGTATGAATAGATGGATGGATGGATGGATGGATGGATGTATGTATGGATGGATGGATATATGTATAAAGAGTGGGCAAAAGAAAGACCCCCCTAGGTTTTTGCATATATCTTGATCAAAAGTTAGAATTTCGAAATGAAATTTTACAGGCTTATAGACAATTCATATTAATTTTACACATCATGGCCAAATTTCATCAACCCCAACAGGACCGCAATGTCGCCCGCGTAGTTCTTTTCACTGCCTGTTTAAACAAACAATAGGGACTTCGAAAACGCGCGATACAATATAATTGTGACCCACAATGGAAAAAGTAGGTTTTTGTCGGCAGAAATAAGTATTTATTCTGATCTCCCAACAAGATTCTCCACTATGAGACCTTTATATAACGTATTATTTACTTATTTTTTAAGTTATTTATTTATTTAGTTCGTTTATTTACATGGGCGGAGTTTGGTTTCCGATCTTGGGGGGCTAAAAAAAAATCTCGGCCCAAAGCAGGCGAAGACCTTTTTGGGCATCGATTTGAAAACCTCATGAAAACATACCATTTTTCCCGACAGTTACAGTTCTTTTAAAAAGTCCATTGTTTTGAAATGTCCATAATTGCAATTATAATTTTTTTAAAGGTGTGCAATTGCAAATGTGTGCCAAAACAAAAAAAGGTGTCTAATTGCAAATGTGTGCTAAAACTAAAAAACCCATTGTTTTCAAATGTTCATAATTGCAATTTTATTATGTAAAAAAAAGGTGTGCAATTGCAAATCTGTGCTAAAACTGAAAAGTCCATTGTTTTGAAATGTTCATAATTGCAATTATAATATTTAAAAAAGGTGTGCAATTGCATATGTGTGCAAAAACTAAAAAGCCCATTGTTTTGAAATGTTCATAATTGCAATTATATTATTTTAAAAAGGTGTGCAATTGCAAATGTGTGCTAAAACTGAAAAAATCCATTGTTTTGAAATGTCCATATTTGGAATTATAATAAAAAAAGGTGTGCAACAGCAAATGTGTGCCAAAACATAAAAGGTGTGCAATTGCAAATGTGAGCTAAAACTAAAAAAGTCAATTTTTAAATGTTCATAATTGCAATTATAATTTAAAAAGGTGTGCAATTGCAAATGTGGGCTAAAACTGAAAAGTATATTGTTTTGAAATGTCCATAAATGCAATTATAATAAAAAGGTGTGCAATTGCAAATGTGTGCTAAAACGGAAAAGTCCATTGTTTTGAAATGCCCATAATTGCAGTTGTAATAAAAAAAGGTGTGCAATTGCAAATGTGTGAAAGGATGAAAGAGAAATGTCTTAATTACTGCTAGTAAAGATAAACATCGTCGGCTTCTGTTAATTCTTGTATAAACACAAACAGCAAATAGCACATCAGAATATTAATTACGCATCCAAATAAACGTCTTTTGTTCTTTTCAATTAAAGGCCTATCGCAGACCATCAAAGTGCTACGTCAAATTAGACCTGATTGGCTTGTCTTATGCTTTACCCAAAACCCTCAGTTCTTGTTGTTGTATAAAAAGGGTTTTGTAAAAAAGGATAAACAATTGCTCTTACTTAGTCTAATTGCGCGTATAGTTGCAGATCTATCTGACAAGTTAGACCTACCTGTCTAGTAACGCTTGCCGCTTCAGTATATTTTCACATTTCACTTCTTATAATTTCATTACAAATTTAATAGAATCATTATGTGGTAGATTGAGTCTGTGTCGTGTCGTTTTATATAAATGTTTCTCTTTACTACAGGGTGCGCCAAAAAAAGACCCCCCTAGGTTTTTTGCCAATATTTTTACCAAAAGTAAGAATTTCCGAATGAAATTTTACAGGCTTATAGACAATTCATATTTACATATGATGGCCAGATTTCATCAAAATATTTCACACAAAGCAAAAGTTATGCCACTTTTAGGAAGGCCACCCACCGTTTTTTGACGATTCAAAAACGTAACGCAACAAAAAGTAGGTTTTTGCCAATATTTTGGCCAAAAGTAAGAATTTCAAAATGAAATTTTTACAGGCTGATAGACAATTCATATTTTCACATGATGATCGAAATTTCATCAAAATATTTCAAACAGAACAAAAGTTATATCACTTTTAGTGAGACCACCCTCGGTTTTTTGGATGATTCAAAAAACGTCAAAAAAGGTGGGTGTCCTCACTAAAAGTGATATAACGTTTGTTCTGTTTGAAATGTTTTAATGAAATTTCGGTCATCATGTGTAAATATGAATTGTCTATCAGCCTATAAAATTTCATTTGTAAATTCTTACTTTTGGCCAAAACATTGGCAAAAACCTACTTTTTGTTGCGTTACGTTTTTGAATCGTCAAAAAACGGTGGGTGGCCTCCCTAAAAGTGACGTAGCTTTTGTTCCGTTTGAAATATTTTGATGAAATATGGTCATAATGTGTAAATATGAATTGTCTATAAGCCTGTAAAATTTCATTTGTAAATTCTTACTTTTGGTAAAAATATTGGCAAAAACTCTAGGGGGGTCTTTTTTTTGGCGCACCCTGTATAATAGCGGTATTTGCGACATTTCTCTTTCATCCTTAGTTAATAAATTGCAATGACCACTAGACCGGTGATCAATCGTCCGGTGATCAATCGTCCGGTGATCAAACGTCCTCAGTGATCAATTGTCCGGTGATCAACCGTCCGGTGATCAACCGTTCGGTGATCAACCGTCCGGTGATCAACCGTCCGCGCACCCTTGGAATAGGCGAGCGCATCAAGTTCAAACTTTGCACCATGATGCACAAAATGTCTGAACAACCGCGCACCACCCTACCTCGTGAACAGCCTCAGGTCGCTGGCAGATGATCCTATTAGGTCACGTCTGCGGTCGTCCAAGACCGACGACGTATCCGACCATGCAACCAAAACTAAAGCCTGTGATCGTGCCTTTCGGGTATCTAGTCCATGCACGCGCTTGGAACAGTCTTCCAGCATCAGTTCAAGAAATAAAACCTCGATCTGCTTTTATAAAACAGTTGAAGCTGCACCTGTTTCCGGGCTGTTTGCGTTTATGCTAAACTTTGACAATAATATAATTAGGCTATGTTTGTAAAGCTTTCTACCGACGATGCTATATAAATTGTCTTGATTACAATGGCAAAAAAACTTGAATCTGGGCCTTCTTGGGGGGGCTTAGCCCCCCCTAGCCCCTGATAAACTCCGCCCATGTTTATTTATTTATGATACTCCTAACTGGAGTTGTGCGCTTTTAAAGTTAAGCAGAGACAAAATAATGTTTGAAGAAAACGCGCTTGAAAAACGTCACGTGATGCGCTTGGCAACGCGAAGACTGTTTTATGGTCCTCAATTATTCATCCGTTCTACATATTATATTTTCCATCAATATTGAGGAGAGTTTCGTTATTTAGAGAAGATATTGACCTTTTTAAACATACTTAACATTTATGGTTTCCCACGAGGCGACTCGAAATGCTGCCCTTTGAAAAACGGTCAACATCATGTTTATTTGTGTTATTCTAATACACAATGCTCAACGCTCTATTTTGTAGTTAAATAATTGACTTCTTTTGGTACCAATGATGCTTTAAAAATATTTTCACTATTGAATTTGATTAAAATTAAATTTTAGTAGGCCTATAATAAGAGCCAAAATTTGCAGATTTCGGTTTATTTCTCGTAAACTAACGTTTCCGAAAAGCACCGAGCTTTGTGATAGCTGGTCACAATTCTTCAATTGGAATGCGGAGACAACGGATACTCGAAGACAATGGACAAAAAACCAGCGAAGCGATGGTCAAACAGACAGGCATACAGACGACCGAGAGGTAGATAAAAAAAACAGAGAAAGACAGACTTCCATGCATAAACAGAGTTGTAGTCCTAAAGATGGGGGATCCAAATGGATAGACAAACATATAGACATGATCAAACAGAGACCGAGAGACAAGGGCATAGACAGAGATGAAGATAGACAAATATACAGACAGACAAAGGCGATCAGACAGACACACGGACAGACAAAGAAGCAGACAACCACGCATGCACACAAGAGGAAGAAACTGTTGTGGCCGAAAAACTTGCAGACTCATGTATGTCTGGAATCACAGCTGTTTAATTCCGATCTATTTTAATGGAATGTCAATCTTGTCTTATTTTATCGAATGCGTCTCTGTTTTAATGAAAATTTGAGATCGACTCGACTTGGCCGAGTTTTGATTGAATCAGACGACTGTGTAGTATACCGGGAGCGCCTCTGAGTAGTCATCTTGAAGGGCGATATATACATTCTAATTATTTACTGATGTGATTTGTTCGCTGTGCTGTAGTTAATATACACTTTTCTCCACTACAAAAAGTGTTGCTAAAGAAAATTTATTGTGGTGAGAAAGTGATCGCGTGGTCATTGCCTCACGAACATATTCAACACCTTTTTCAGTGAGTTAATTATGCATTAATAACGATGGCGAACAAAAGCTAATAAATGTGCCTAATGTTCTAAGCTATTAAGACACCGTTTAAAAGGATGTACACCTGAATATAATATATTTTATGATCGCAAAACACAACCCTGGTCAAATTGGATCCATCCATCCATCCATCCATCCATCCAAACACGACTTTCATAGCAGATTAAGAGATGAATTCACATTGACTTGTAACAGTTGATGGGTGAATAAAGAGTTTAGCGACAGTTTCTGACAGCGGAGGCCAAACTTATTAATTTGTCATATTGCTGTTCTAAACTCGATGTTAATACTGTCATTTTTACATTAGTTTGTTATAAACGTATAAAATTGTAATTGTAATTGTAATTGAACATTTATATAGCGCCGCTCACAGATTCAGTGGCGCTCCCGACCCAAGCTAGTGCTCACCCCTAACAAATAGTATAGTTTTCAGACGTTTACGGAACAGGGGAAGAGAAAGGCCAAGAAGCTCAGAACGGAGCTTGTGAGGAAGGCGGTTCCAACAAGTAGGACCAAGATATGCGAAGCTTCTGGACTGGGCCGTAGCTCCACGCATGCGCGGGACAACTAGAAGGCCATTGGCAGCAGATCGAAGGGCAGCGCGGCCAGGAAGAGTGGAGACCAAGTTACACAGTGCCCGAAGATAAGAGGGGGCTACCCCGAGAAGAGAGTTGCGCATAAGAGTCAGGATCTTGAACTCAATGCGCTGAGGTACAGGAAGCCAATGAAGAGTGTCCCGAATAAAATCAGATATGTGAGAGAATTTGGGAAGACCAGCAATTAAGCGGGCAGCAGCATTAAGAATAGACTGAAGCTTAGAGAGGTTAAGAGAGGAGAGACCAGCATAGGCAGAGTTTCAAAAGTCGACTCTAGAGCAAATCAAAGCATGGACAAGCGCCTTGACCGCTTGAAGGGAGAGTGAGTGGCGGATAGTACGCAATTGTCGCAAGTGATAGAATTATAAAAGATGGACATACATCATTAACCCTCGGGCTACCAAGGGGGGGTGGTTGCCACCCCCCCCCCCTAGGTTTTTCGCAAATCAAACGCGTTCCGTCTGGAATAAAATTTTGAAAAATTGGTAGCTGTAGAGGGTTCATTGGGACACATTTTGAGCTAAAAGTTTCGATGATGCCCCCTACCGTTCAAAAATTACACCCGTTATACCCAAGATACCAGGGGTGGATACCACCCCCCCCCTAGAATATCATCTGTAACTTTTCTGCCTCTTAATATTAAGAGACACAAATTATACCATTCTATAGAGGGAATGTGGGGCTACATTTCCACGCTCACTGAGTTGTCTTTTGACAACCGGAAGTGCTCAAAATAAATTAAAATATATATAAAGGTGTTTTATTTTCATAAAATTGTCATGTTTTTGCTATTATAACTTATCCATAATTTATTTTTTAATATAAATAAATTATGCCATTCTGTAGAGGGCATTTAGGGCTATTTTCTGATACTAAATAATTTGTTTTTTGATGACCGGAAGTGCTCAAAATAAATTAAAGTGTGTGAAAATGTTGGGTTTTTTTACAACGCAAGCCGATATGTCTGCGTAAACGTTTTCCAGCGGCTAAAACATGTTTTTTTGTTTTGATTGAACATAAAACAGACTTATTACTAGTTTTTATAGTTGAATATTGGACTTTATTATATGTAAACTACTTTATATATATATATAAATCATGTATAAAACACACAAAATCTAATATATTCCTTATGCGTAAGTATACAATTTGTGGAATCGACGGGTACCCAAGGTAAAAAATTCATAATTTCGAGGAGCATTCATATTTTCTGAACCTAAATATACCATTTTGTGCAGAAATGAATGCTGAATCCAATGGTGTATTACAAGTTATGATATCTCAAACCAAACCCAAAATCTAGGGGGGGGGTTACCACCCCCCCCCCCCCCGGTAGTCAGTGTTACAAAAAAAGCTTGGTAGCCTGAGGGTTAGCATGATTCTGACTGAACCAATTTCAACTAATAAGCGACGATGGAGTCATCATCTTCAGTTGCGTGAGCAAAAACTTATATAGAGAGGTTACAGCTTAAATGAGGTGTTTAAAAAATAAGTATCTTATGACACGCTAGGTTAAACAGGTACATACATGCACAAAACATGCAAGAACACACGTACAACGTCGTACACTTGCAAACAGAAACGTTCGCGTATTTCTTTATGTAACAAGTCACATCCGAACCAAATGACGAACGGTCCAACGTTCAATAGAACTGAAATGGATCGTGTCTGCCGAGACCGAGAAATTGATGCTTTCGACTCTGTACATTAGCGCAACATAAACAGATCTTCATTCTATAGCCTCGGATAATTGGATGAATTTTTAAATCTGTTTCATCTTTCATGCATGGCACCCTACTCCGGCTCCCTGTTTCACAGTGCATCGAATAGAGAATTGCTCCACTGGTTTGGCGTTGTCTCTCTGACTGTGCTCCGGTCCTTTAATGGGGTCTCTGCTGTCCAGTATTTGTTGTTCTTGCTCACAGCGTCATTTGCTGTGCCTCTATATCGGGAAGTTGCTGTTCCCTCATGTTGAAACCTCAACCTGTCAGCGTCGTGTTTTCTCAGTTGTAGGTCCATCTGTCTGGAATAGTTGGAGATACGCTTGCTACCTAAGCACCGGCTCAATAAAACCTTTGTGTGTGGACTGAGAGCGACAACGAGTGGACTTCTTGATGAATGAAAATGAATGAATGAATGAATGAATGAATGAATGAATGAATGAATGAATGAATGAATGAATGAACGAACGAACAAATGAACGAACGAACGAATGAATGAATGAATGAATGAATGAATGAATGAATGAATGAATGAATGAATGAATGAATGAATGAATGAATGAATGAATGAATGAATGAATGAATGAATGAATGAATGAATGAATGAATATAATTATTTGTTATCATTCTGCTGGAGACGATTTGTGGATGGAAATAATATTTCACCCAGAAGTTCAAAATATTTATTGACGGACTGAATACTTTAGAAGAGGTGTTTTTTAAACACTGGCTAAGATGTTTTGGATGTGAGTTAGTAGTAACATCATTTAAACGGCCGACACTGTGTGATAAGAAGGATTTGATTCACGCTTGGAACTGGCACTAAGGGGCTGTCCATAGTTTACGCACGCACGGAGGAAGGGGCTTACCCGGTTTAGGCGATTTGCGACCGGGCGCGTACGGGGAAGGGGTCTCGGCAAAATGTACGAACGCAAAAAGTCTAATTATTGTGACGTTAACAAGTTTGTTACTGGCACTGCCTATCGCTATGTGCCTATTTATAATTCTGTGTGTATCATAATAGTCATCCGTTGGCATTTAATTG
The DNA here is from genome assembly GCA_949752735.1 of Lumbricus terrestris. Taxonomy (NCBI): domain Eukaryota; kingdom Metazoa; phylum Annelida; class Clitellata; order Crassiclitellata; family Lumbricidae; genus Lumbricus; species Lumbricus terrestris. Next base: position 45,407,683 of record OX457049.1, read on the forward strand.
TTTGCATAGCGCCCCTATAAGGACTCTACTCAGAGGCGCTCCCGACTGCAGAGCGGACACTGCATCGGAGTTTCACGCCGAAGCGCTGAGCAATTGCGAGTGTAGGACTTGCCCAAAGTCCTTACGCGGCGACTTGAGGTGGATTCGAATCTCGAACCTTCCGGCTTCAAGGCAACGACGCCACCACTGCACCAGTAGCATATTTTAGCTAGGACATAAACAAATTATGATGATTAACAAACATAATCAATTTGCCTTATGTAAAATACTGTTTCAGTAGACAATGTTTAACAGACTCTGGTATCACAGGACGTCATCACCTTTAAAACATCTTCTACTTGTTTCATAGATGACTTTAGATAAATTGCCATTGTAGTAAATAAAAGGATTGACAGAGAAGTCTAATTGTACGCACGGTTAGGGGTGGAGGTGAACAAAATATGCGGGTGCGTAGGAGAGGAGATTATCAAAAATGCGATTTTTTGCTTACGTGATTTATGGATGGTCTCTAATGCACTGAAGTTCAGTGGCGAAGATTTTAGGAATCAATCAATTAATCAGAATTTATATAGCGCCTCCTTAAGGTTTCTACTCAGATCATCAGACACAAATCAACCACATAATTAATAGTCAAATGTAAAGTTGCTTCTCCTGTATAAATACAATATAGTACGACAAAAAATCTGTCAACGCCGACTCAACGGCCAAATGCATTTGCTGTCCTGAGTCGCTTTTAATCGTTCTGAAAATTATATAGAATAGAAATCTTCATAAGTGGAATTAAATATTAATTTTTAAAAGTAATTTCCAAGCTTATATGATCAACTGGAATGAGGTTGGTGAAATCATGACATACTTATAAAAAAATTAATTTCTTTTAAAAAGGTGTTCAAATGTTCAGATAACTTATTTGGTTCGTAAAGAGAGCGGAGGGTCAGATAAGGACCATTTCAGGCAGAGGGTCCTACCACCGAGAAAGCACGGTTCTGCATAGTGGAAGTTGAATCAAGTGTTGCAGTTGATGTTATAATCTATGTTTCGACCAAGGTTATCTTTTGTCTTGGCAATTTTTTTTCAGAAAACGCCCAAGCTCTGAGCAATTGCAAGTGAAGGTCTTGCCCAAGGTCCCTACGCGATGACTTTATGTGGATTCGAACCTGCAACTCTTCGGTTGCAAGGCGACGAACATACCTACTACACCACCCCACCCCACAAATAATAATTATAGTCTTTTGATAAAAAATTTGGTTTTTGATGATATCTTCCACAGAAGTAAGATTTTCTATGCCAGATAAGAATGGGATTCAACGCTAGTTTTTAAGATTACACAATAAACTTGTATTCAAAGTGAATGTTTAAGAACGTTTGGACAACCAATTGAACACCTGCATTAAAAACCTCTTTGACTCATAAGATTGCTGTGATTTCAGTTTGGAATAATAAGTGTTCTTTTTTACCTTCCCCGTCTTTTACGTCAAGCTGAACGAAAGAATAAACGAACGAACGAGCGAATGAATGAATGAATGAATGAATGAATGAATGAATGAATGAATGAATGAATGTCCTATGATCAGACCTAAAATGGATTCATGCATTAGCTAGTAGTTTATATTACTCCACACCAGTGTTCACTGCATGAAAACTACACATGTTGTTTTGATGCGCGGTGGTGTAGTGGGTATGCTCGTTACCTTGCAGCCGTGTTGCAGGTTCGAATCTGCCGCAAGCCGCCTGGTAGGGACCATGGGCAAGTCATTCACTTCAATAGTCGGAAGCGCTTCTGAATAGTAACCATGAAGGGGCACTGTAACAAGTGCACATACGTACATGTATACATGCATACTTGCCGTCTTAGGTCATCTTCAAAACACACAGAATCCTCTATTTATTCATGCAAAAGTGGACGTTGTGAGGAATGTTTGGATTCCCATGATAAAAATTGCATAATTTCGAGATGCATTCATATATTTTAAAACTAAATATGCCGTTTTGTGCAGAAATGAATGTTGATTCCATTGATGTATTACAAGTATTACAAGTCATATCAAACCAAACCAAAACTCCAGGAGGGGTGGTAACTTCTTTCCCCACCCCTTTGGTAGTCCATGTCCGATGGTCTTCGAGGCTTGAGGGTTAAGTTCGTAATCGTAAACTCGAGAATTCTAAAGCGCTACTTGAAAGCAATGTGCATGGTACCAGCTTTTTGACGAAAGCTGCATCGAGTCGGATGGGTCAGAGTTAAAGATGCCAGATTCACTGTGATCATTGTTCAGTTGCGTGAGCATAAACTTATAAAGAGACTTTACAGCTTAAATAAGGTGTTTAAATGAGTAAATATCACCCCAATGCACGCATAGCCGGAACACACCTACATACATGCACAAAACAATTAATTATTCCCGCTAAAATCCCCACCAGGCTGGGGCAGCATAAAGGATTCTCGTGACAGTGGCTCGAGCTACTTCGTGGAGAGCGTCAGAGGGCAGTCCATGTGCTCTAAGCATTCTCAGTGCATAGAGTGATCTAGAACATCCCATCAGCAGCTCAGAAACAGGTTCTGTAGCTCGAAGTTGGTCTTGGATGGTAAATATCTCGTTCCACCAACTGTAAAATTCTGCCAAGTAACATTTTTTGTCAAATCTGGATAAATCAATTCGTTGACTACTCAGCTCCAATTCCATCTCTATACACTTTCCAATAAGTGAAAGCTAAGACAAATGAAAAATCTGTGAAGCCACTTGCATACCCATTTTAGTGTGCTCTGTGTATTATAAATATTAGAACCGCTAAAAATTCAGAAATAACTTAGTATCATTTTGTTGTAAAGGCAAATAAGGAGTGATCTTCGGTGGTGCATAAGAGAAATCAAAAACAAGAAACCAGTTGAATGTTGATAATAATACATGTCCTATGATTTTCATCAGACCTAAAATAGACTCATAGCTAGTTTATATTACTCTACACTAGTCTTCACTGCATGCAAACTACACATGTAGTTTTGGGGCGCGGTGGTGTACTGGGTATATATGCTCGTTACCTTGCAGCTGTGTTGCAGGTTCGAATCCACCGCAAGCCGCTGCGTTGGGACCAGGCGGGCAAAACCTTCACTCCAAATGCTCAGCGCTTTGGCGTGAAACTCCAATTCAGTGTCCTCACTGTAGTCGCACTGAGTAGTAACCATGCATGTACATGTACATGTATACATGAATACAGTCAGTCCTAGGTCATCTTCAAAACACACAGAATCCTGTATTTATTCATTCAAAAGTATGAATGACTGGGTTGCTTTGATAAAAATCACACTACATCGAAGTGCATTAATGTATTTTAATATTAAATATACCACTTGTGCAGAAATTAATGCTGAATCTATTAGTGTATTAAAAGTTACGATATCTCAAACCAAACACAAAATCTATGGGGTGGAAACAACCATCACTGGTAGTCCATGTCCGGGAAAAAACACGGCACACCTTGTAACCGTCATTTCCAAACGCCACTTGAAAACAATGGCACCAGTTTCTTCACGAGCGCTGCATTGAGTCTATAGGTTAACACCGACTCCTCGAGCGCTAGCTTCTTTGCAATATTGTAACAGTTTTATTTAATAAACGCTTTAATTTTTCTCTAAGCTTACCAGCTGATTACTTTGTTACAATTATTCCAGAGACTGAGTTTGTATTCTGCATGAAGCAATTAGAAGAGGAGTTTAAATATCAGTTCCCTCAATTCGATAGTACATTTTAAGTATGTGCCACAATATTTATTAGAAGAATGCAAACTATACCAGAGGTGTCTAAAACATTGCGTAAAGGATTATTTTACAAGTCAGGTAGCAGAGCTTTTAATTTAAGCGTGCAGCACTAAATGGATTTGTGCATATATGGAAGTACTTCAGAGCTGTTGAAATGAGTGAAAAATGCAATGGATGATATGAAGGAAAAGAGGAAGTTGTGGAGTTTCAAACGTTCCTTTATTAAACTATCACTTTCAGTTAAACGAAACTGTCGGTGGCGGCGCTAAGGGATCTGAGGGGGGGGGGCTAAGCCTCCCCTAAAAAGGTTGTCAGAAATTTTGGCGGAGAAAATGGAACATTTTCATGAGATTTTGGTCATTGACCAAAAAAAAGGTCGTCAGAAATTTTGGCGGATGGAAATGTCAGATTTTGCCGCGGGCTTCAGCCCCCCCCCCCAACTGAAATCCTGGCGCCGCCACTGGAAACTGTACGATCAGAAAGATTATCTTTAGCTTCGCCCTCCTACTTCATTCAAGCTTTAGTCTGGCACTGCGTGGCACTAAGATACAGGCAAAAGGTGTTGCATAGTTTCAAATGTTTTTATATCAACCACATACTCTATACCTACTGTAGATTCAAATAGGTTTCCTCTTCATGGCAATTTTATGCCAGGCTAATTTTTGTCGAGGGTTACAGTCGTTTTTGTCTTCAGCCCTTCTTAAACAATGGCCAACAAGTTAAGGAGTATAATATTTTAGATTACAAACCGGCAAAATTTTAAAAAAAAGTACATGTATTGACCACATACAGCATAGTTTGCAATCTGGGATTGCCAGTCCCAAGCCTGGAAATTGGAGCAGAGCGATTTATTAAACATCGCAATTAAATGAAAGCCTTCGAAACCTTTTTAAGATGTAAGATCAACACATAAACAACCAGCCTCATCCTTGTGAATAACTTTTTGGCTGTTACATTACTTGGGCTACTCGATGGCGTTAGCAATTTGTAACGGTAAATCAGAATTTCTTACAAATACAAAAACTGACGAGAGAAAGTTTGGAAGCAAATGTAAAAGTCAATACAAGAAATAGTCTCCACTTCAAATTCATTTGCTTGTTTTCTTAATTAAGATAACGTCAAAGCCGGAAAAGTTGGATGTTAACAGGATTCTGAGTGAACCAATTTTAACTATTCGCGATGGTGGAGTAGATACCCCCTACTATAAAGGCCATTTAGATGTGTCATTCATGAAACACGTATTTTACTATTTTTCTGTTAATCATCATATTTTCCAGCTAAAGTTACTTGACTGTAATGGTTTACTGTTAGGATATAAACAGAATCTAATTATAATGAAGTGAAATACCATTGGACGTTTAATTATGATAATGCGGAGTTTTTAGAAGGTAGGTTTATGTGCCATGTCATAATTAGATATTTAGCTTGCCTACGTACATTTTCGAAAAAATAGCTTAAATCTCGTGGCCCTTCCATGCGTTCGTAATATATGGAAAGCCCCTTAGTACCAGCCATTGTCAGTTCCACGCTTCTTATCACATAGTGTCGTTAAACTTAAACTACTACTAACTCACTTTTAGATGTCGTTAAACTCGAATTACAATATAGCACTAACTCACTTTTGCCCTCGCAATCTGCGATTTATAGACACCTCTTCTAAACAAATCATCCGTTTAATAAATTCTTGAAACTTCTTAATTAAAAAATCTCTAATGGAGTGGTGTCATTTTTAATCGTTTCGAGCAGACAACAAAATGCAGTTTCTGAAATTATTACAGTAGTCGATGCTTTCAGATTCATGAATATTATGTAAAATTTAATTATTTAAATTCTGTCAAGTTTTTCAAGATTCGGAACTGTATATGCATGGAGAGACAACGTCATTTAAGAGTAACTGAGCAAAATGAACATACTGGACACCTTTTCAAAAGTGTAATCAATTTTTTATAAGTATATCATGATGTCAGAGGCGTTGTTGAGCTACCGAAAATAGCATCTGTATACGGAATATACTTCATAAAAATAACTCATTCAAATTATAACAATTTAAAATCTGTAATTATTATTATCAGAATGATTAAAAGCGGCTAAAGACAAGAAATGCATTTGCCGATGACAGATTTTGTTTGTCAAACTCCAGGAGAAACTTTTTCGTCCTGACTGTTAATTATGTTGGGCATAACTACAGCTGTTGACCGATCAAAACTAGAGAGTTTTCATCCTAAGATGGGACGTAGCGGTTTTTGACGCCTGATATTTAGAGCGTTGAAGCTCTTGTACTTGACATTGAAAATCGATTACTTCGCACAGAGATCCGACTCACACGTCCTGGTTAACATTTTACCAACGATAGTCCATAGGCTTTATAATCTTCGTCTTCACTGTTTTGAATTACCGATTAAGGACGAAAGAAATTACATTTCTCGAGTACTTTGCTTTGGCAACGTTGTGTCTTGGAGAATGAGCTACGTCTGCTAAGTTGGGTCTCATACTGAAGTGGGTTTTTTTTTATAATAAACTCAAAAGAAGTGTCAAAGCCGGGAGCGCTTCCGAGTAGCCTCCTTGAAGAAGCGCTATTTAAATTTTGGAATGAATTGATAAATTAATTCATTTTAGATGCTATGCTTCAGCCAGGTACAGGTTACATTTAAAAATAACTTTGGATTATAAACTCCAACACGGCTCGAAACCTCGTAGTCCCATGCCTGGAAATTGTGAGCAGCGATTTTTAAACATCGCTATTAATTGAAATCTCATTGACACCTTTTTAACGTGTAAAATCCAACAATAAATAACCATACTCAGGGCTTAAAGTGTGACTGGACGGTCATAGACGGCTTCCATACACTCGTTTTAAAATCTGAATGCCGTCCAGTCACTTCATTCATTCATTCATTTCGAGAATTTATATAGCGCCTCTTCAAGAAACCTATGCAGAGGCGCTCCCAGCCACAGCTAACAAATTGGATTTGGGATAATTAAAATGCAGGGGAATTTAGTCTAGGCATAAGTCGCAAGGTTAGGGGGAGGCCATTCCAGATAGAGGGACCCACAACAGCAAAGGCTCGGCACTGTCTGATAGAAGTGCGTGCTCGCGGAACCAAAATCTCACCCGTTGCCGCCGAGCGAAGAGCTCGACGGGCTGCAGGGTCTGAGACACTTATTGACGCGCACAGACAGGAAATGTAAGGGACGTCTATAGGCACTTCTTTTCCCACACTTTAAGCACTGACCATCAGTTCGCTCTACCATCCTTTCTGATAGAGTATCATCGTCTTTTTCTCGACTATAAACTTGCCTTTTTCTTCGGGTTCAACGCACTGGGAGCGCTTCTGAAAGGCTCTTGCTGCGAGAAGCGCTTTATAAATGGTCAGATAAGATAAGATACTCATCCTTGTAAATTATTTCTTTGCAGTCCGTCTATTGACCTTACATGGTTCTAGATGCAGCAAGCAATTTAAAAAGTTTAATCGAAAAGTAAGGTTAAAAATGCAAAACCTGAAAATAAATGGAAAAGTCAATTCAAAAGTCGGTTCATGAGGTAAAATTCAGAAAGATCACTTCCAAGGAAAATTGAAAAGACAAGATATTAAGTCTAGTTGAGACCGAAATCATAGATTTAACGATTAAGTTAGTAATTTGTTCAAAGAGTTCACAGCTCCACCTGTTCCGCTAATCCACATCAACGATGAGAATGAGGACATTGACCGCACACACACGGCCGAGAAGATGACTAGTCACACGCGATCATAAGCCGAGACCAAGAAATTAAATCACCAGCACTTCAAACTCATCAGGTATTGTCTTCTTATTTTGCCTGCTTCAGTATATCAAATATGAAGTCCGTCGCTAACTTAAAGAGAGAATGCAAAGCGTAACAGAGGTGTGTAGAAGATTGGTCTTTGTCAAACGCAAGCTCACGCACATAGGCCATGTACAGGGTGGGCCATTAAAAAAGTACCGTCTGCTATGTTTTACCCATATCTTGGCCAGAAATAAGATTTTTTAAATGAATTTTTACAGTCGTAAAGGCTATTCATATCTACGTCCAGTGGCCAAATTCAAACAAAATATTTCAAGCAGAACAAAAGTTACATCACTTTTAGTGAGACCCCACTGTTGTTTTTTGACGCAACGTAATCGCATATATAATTATGATGAGAACAATACTATCAACGGTTTCAGAGACTGACTTTGTATTCTGCATGAAGCGATTAGAAGAGGTGTCTAAATTTTAGATGCAATTTTCATGCAATATTTAAAGCATATGTACCACAACATTTATTGACAGAATGACAACTTTAGAAGAAGTGGCTAAAGCACTGCGTATATGAGTATTTGTAAGTAAGGTAAAAGAAGTTTCAGCAGGGCCCTATTTTACCGTGCAGCTCTAAATGGATTTGTGCAGTTGTTGAAGCACTTCTGTGCAGTCAAAACTAGTTTTAAAATGTATACAACCTTCAATGAATTCCGGTCCGTTATGGGCGCCCTTTCTATACATGGAGTCCCACAGGGTCTCAACTTTCTGCAGGGCGCCAAGTTGGTCGAGGTCGTACGATTTGGCGCCCACATTGATGCTTGAGTTATGCAATCAATACCGGAAGTTATTAAATAAAGACAAGAAGCGAAGAATTTTACACCGGAAGTTGTGACTTTTATGACCGGAAATTAGACATTCGAGACCGGAAGTGACTGCGTCACTGGTGGAAGTGGTCTTCGAATTCTCGGACAATGTCACGTTTAAGCGAGAACTGAAATCTACGCCATATCAATGATGAAGTTAGAATTGTAATTTCTTACGCCTTTTTGTCGGCCAAGGCCCTGAGAAAAATGATGTTTCCAAAAAAATCATTAATTATCGTTATTCCAGAAACGATATTTATAACATGCATGAAATAATTAGAAGAGGTATCTAAATTAAATGACGTTTGCATTCAAAAGTCAAGTTATGTACGACCTCAGTCATAGACAATAAGAGACAGATGGTTGGCTAGTGGTTTCACTTTAAAAGACACTTTGTTATAATAAAGTCCACCATATAGCGTTGCCAAAACAATATCATTGTTCGTTGTTTAACAGCAAACTTAGCCTTAAAATAATGTTATTGATCAATGTCATTAGTGCTCACAGATTAACAGCAAAATAGCATTAACTATTACAAGTTATGCTAAGTCTGTTGCTTGGCAAATTCATTAACATTCTGCAGTGGATTTTCATGTGCGACATAATTTATAAGCAAAGTGAGAAATTTAGAAGAGGTGTCGAGAGCATTGCGTAAAATGATTTAAGAGAGAGAATCTGAAGCGCTTCACATTTTCGTCTCACTTGAAGCGCTTTAATTCCGCTTCACGCTTCACCCTGAAGCACTTCACTCGTAGAGCACAATTATTTTTTTAAGTCATTGCTAAACAATGGTTAAAATACTTGAGCATTTGTACAATTCAGATATCTGATAGTCTGAAGTTGAATAGGTTGTTAAGTACCAGATCAACCGAAAAAAAAAATCGAAGAAAAAGCCCAACTTATAAACTGTCCGTCTTCCGTTAAAATGGTGTACAAATTGTCAGATGAAACTTGTGCGTGGGTGTGTGTGCGTGCGTGTGTACGTGTAATCTAAAGTTTGACGACTAAGCCTTGTGATAATAGGGATCGTTATAATTATAGCATCGCCTCTTTGTTGCGTTATGGTTATATAGGCTGCAAGACGACGGACACTGACACTGCGCCACTTTGCCCCTGGAAAGATGTTATATATTATTACAATAAAAGAGACTAAAAGCAATCGAGTAGCCTACACCCTAGAACCATAGAAAGCGTTCAAGTTATGATCTATGTTCCAAAATCTATTGGTATTTAGCCTGAAACGACTGCAAATTAAAAACGCTTTTTCCTTTCTGAAGCAAATATTGTTATTGTAGCGTGTAGCCACCCAATTATGACATTTTTGCTAGACTATTTTACAGAGTATAGACGACAACGTCTTTTATAACTCTCAGTTTTATGTTTATTATGCATCTGTATAGTCGTTGATTGCGGTGAATCACTCAGGTTCTAATAAGCGAAAATATATAAACGGTATTTTCTGGTACCGTTAGATACCTCTTTTAAGGAAAATCACCTGTTTATTAAATATTTATCTAATTGCAAACCTTAAATTCAAAAGGTTCTGACATAAAATCTTCTCCATAAGATACAATAATGTTTTCAATGTTAAAAAAGACTGAAGCATTAAATTTGCTTAAATATAGCATAATTTGTTCAAAAACTTAACAATACATGCATACACAGTTAGTAATATGATTCGGGCGAGCTCCGAGCGAACCCGGCCCGGAGCACACGTGAACGAAGCCCCAAGCATAGGTTAGGTTTTGTTTGAAGTGATGTGTTCGGTTCTGGGGTACAAAAAGTTTCTACATGGCGGCCCATGTCTGTATAAAAACAAAGGTGGTGCTGTTATGGTTATAACCTACTCTCCTCTCTCCGTAACTAATTATGTCCGTCCGTCCGTCCGTCCGTCCGTCCGTCCGTCCGTCCGTCCGTCCGTCCGTCCGTCCGTCCGTCCGTCCGTCCGTCCGTCCGTCCGTCCGTCCGTCTGTCTGTCCATCTGTCTGATAATGGAACGCCGCTCCTTCTATGGTCGCCTGTCTCTCTCTGTTTACCTCTAATCATGGAGACCACATTTTTAACATTGCATTTAATTTCTTGCATCTACTTGTTCCTTTGCATGTGTCTTTGTTTCACTCGCTGTCTTTGTCTTTTCGACTATGTCAATCAGCCTAAAAAGTTGGTGTACATAACTGTGGTCGAACAGTCGTTTTTTAGCCAAAATTCACCCACTTTAGCAGCCACATGTGCATACATCTCTGGTGCTTCCGTGTCCTAACTTGACCGCATTTGGACTATACTCTTTAGAACAGCTCTTCTGTCTTCACATAGCGCTTGACTTTCCATTGGCGATCTAGAGATTCGGAGATTTCGATTACGATTACTATTACGATAGAAGCACACAAATGGCATGTCTAAAATGTGTGCTTTATTCCATTAACGCAGTAAATTTATTGGCTTGTATACAATAAGAAATAGCCATGTGATGCCATAGAAACAGTGAAAAGTTATAATTAGAACGACAAGTCACTGTTAGAGAATGAATCAGATGTTTGTTTTTGCTTCCATATCTTTGGCGCTATCGGTTACACACCAGTTTTAATGATGGTATTTCCCTTACATGTAATAGATGCGAACTACTTTTATTTATCAGCTCCATTTTCATTTAATCTCTTAACAGGTCCCAATAAGTAAAAACTAAGAAAAAGAAAAAATCTTAGAAACCAATTGCATACCCCTTTTAATGAGCTCTGTGTATCATAAAAGAAAGTTAGAACCACTGAAAGTACGACACATGACAATTATTATAAAACACCGTAGTTATATCTATCAACGGCAGCAATTTATGAAGCACAAGATTCTTTCCTTTTCCAATTCTGGCTAGATAGAAAGGTCGTTTAAACTTTGGACCAAATCAAATTTCAAAAAAGACGTCGCTGCCGGTGCCAGTCTAAAGCCTGTATGGAAAAGGAGGGAGGGATTCTTGGTTGCGTATATAAGAGAAACCAAAATTATGAAAACAGAGAACTTCCGTTGATTGTTGATACAATTATTATCTACATGTCCTTTGATTCTTTATAATACTAATAAAACAGACGTGCTGCTTATTTTCTTTTTCCGAATTATTCTTTACTGCATGTAGACTACAATATTATTGTTATCATAGCACACGTAATTATATATTTATTTGTTTATGCAAAGTACACATTGAGTGGTATGACTGGCTTTCCATTATAAAAATCGCACTACATCGAAGCGCAAAAGGACATCGCAGTTGTGCCTAGACGGTCATGGACGGCGTCCATGCACTTGTTTTAAAATCTGAACGCCGTCCAGACACTTATTGGCGAGCACAGACTGGAAAGGTAAGGGGCGTCCAGACACTTTTTTCTACATGTTAGGCGCTGGCAGAAATCAATGCGTTTAGTCCAAAATCCAATATAATTTTTTTAAAGAAGTTCTTTTAATGACCAACACTTTATGCTGCTCTTTGGTTTATATGGTAGTACATTTAAATGTGATAAAGCATCCTCGTCAAAAACGATTTTCTCGCTAGGTTGTCCGCCCAAGGAATGATTCGGTCATGTAATCTTGGCCTCATGGAATAAAGCTGGGGCCTAAATGATGGGAGGAGTGGGTTTAACACATGTCCTTGATTAAGTAGGATGGCAGCGAAGAGCCTCCCGTCTGTCGTTCTACACAGAGCCTCGAATGTAGGATTGTCCTCAAGAAGATAGTGCATTCGGATCAAACGGTCCAATATGGCATGCAGTCTGCCGCGTTTCTGCTGCCACGTAATCCCCACCATGCCTGTGACTGCGTATGACATGCGGGCCACTGGGGTCATCCTAACAACGTCATGCAGGCTTGGTCCCTTGAGGCCGTGTGCAGTCATATTCATTTTAGTTAATTAAATTTTAGCAGCCTTTTGGCCACTTAATAGTCCTTCAATTAAAAAAGTGGCCCTCTTGTCCTACAAATTAGAAAAGATGGCCCTAAGGATAAAAAAGTTTAGAACTACTCTACATTAATAGAACAATAATAGCTTTACTATTATTCCAGAGACTGAGTTTGTATCCTGCATAAAACAATTTGAACAAGCATAAACTTAAATTATGTGCCATACCACAGTATTTATTAACAGAATGCAAACTATCGCAGAGGTGTCTAAAGCATTGCGTGTAGGATTATTTTTTAAGTCAGGGAGCGGAAGTAACAGCAGAACCTTTTATTTAAGCGTGCAGCTCTAAATGGATTTGTGCAGATGTGGAAGTACTTCAGTGCAGTTAAAATTAGTAAACAATGCAACGGACGATGTGTAGGGAAAAAGGTTGTGGAGTTAAGCCATCACACACAGTGCCACGGAATTGTGCCATCAGAAATATTATTTTTAGCATCACCCTCCTACTTCATCGAAGCTTTGGTCTTTCACTGCGTGTCTCTAAGACACAGTGTTGTATAGTTTTGAATGCGCATACATGTATGCCAACCACATGCTCTATTCCTAGAGGCAATTGCGTTTCTTCTTGATGGAAATTTTATGCCAAGCTAATTTTTGTCGAGGGGATAAACGACAGTGGCGGCGCTAGGGGGTCTGGGGGGGCTAAGCCCCCCTACAAGAGGTTCAGCCCCCCCTAAAACAGGGCCATCCGAATTTTTTACATTGAAATATGCACAATTTTTGGCTGACGACAAAAAAAGTCATCAGAAATTTTGGCGGGGAAAATGGAAACAAACAATTACATAAAATATTGAGGTTGCAGGCACTTCACAAATATGAAAAATATGCGATGAACACGCTGTTGAGGAATAAGACTGCAAAATTTTAGTTGAAAACTCGCCGTTTTGACAAAAATATTTGTGAAAAACGCAGAATATTACTTTTTATGGCCAACCCTGAACATGTAGATTCAGTGTAACGTTACTGTATGATAACAAAGATCATTATCGACTTCTTCCTTTGTCTATACTTAGGATTGAGATTTTTCATTGGCAGAGTGCCAGCAGTAGCGGAGTCATCCACGTGCTTCAACTCTATAACTGCATACGAATATTATGCTGAAAGTGGAGTCTTCTTAGTTCCTTTTGCTCGTACTGTTATAATGAAGAATCGAGCTCTCTTTGTGGCTGGGCCAGTGGTCTGAAATCAGTGGAATGGCCTTCCTTTTGAGCTACGCCAACACCATGGTCATGGTGTCTAGCTTCTCCACCTCCATCCCATTTCAAATGGCGGATGAAGCAAAAAGATTCATTATTTCCAACGCTTCTTTCGTTAGCCGTTAATTAATGATCTACAAGAAAATGCATTATGGTTGTTCCCGAATCGGTATTTATAACCTGCGTAAATCAATTAGAAGAGGTGTCTAAATTAAACGACGCTTGCATTCAAAATCCAAGTTTTCAATATTAGTCATGATGTCTATAGCCGCAAGTCCAGAGGTCTCTCTCGCTCTACTTCCTTCTCTCTTCCCATTTCAAAGGAATGGGAAAACGCCCCTTTCTTGTGGCTTTGGATGTTAAGAGAATTCTGTGTGAGCCAATTACAACGGATCATGTCTGCCGAGATCGAGAAACTGATGTTTCTGACTCTGTACATTGGCGCAACATAAACAGGCCGTGTTCTTTGCTCTTTAGCCTGGCTGGTTGCGCGAATTCCTCAATAATTTGTCTATACCTTATTATTTTCACGTACACGGTAACCTTCACAGTGCCTCGAATACAGAAATGTTCCACTGATTTGGTGTTGTCTCCTTGGCTGTGCTCCGGTCTATCAATGTAAGCTCTGGGGTCCAATGTTGTCCTATTTCGAATGTCCCTTGGTTCTGTCCCTAGCGGTCAACTTGTCATCGTGCGCGTTGAAACTTCAACCTGTCAGCGCCGTGCTTATTCGATTGTCTCGCCTTTTAGATGCGCCTTAACCTACGGCTGAATCGAAAGTATGTTCCAGTCTCTTTGTAAAAATGGAATCAATGATATGGGAACGCCTGTGCGTCGACTTCTTGAAGAGGCGCTATATAAAAATGACGTCAAAAGCAACGTGCATTTGCTGCTGCCCAACGATTCAAATAATTGCGTCGCATCTCGAGTACTAAAGTGAATAAGGAGGCGGAAATAGCGCGCCTGAGTAAGTTGAGTGTAAGTATCTTTATGTACAATGTTTAAGGTCAGTAGTTGCAAAAGTGTGGGCGTCCATAACTGACAAAGTCAGCCACATCCTTTCTTATACATATAGATAATATCGTTAGCCTACTATTATTCCGGAGACTGAGTTTGTATTCTGCATTTCAAAGAACTGGACGAATCCTGGTAAGCTTAACCCATTTTAGCCCGAATTTTTTTTCAGAATTTTTTCCCTTTACACTATTGCTTTAGTGCCAAAATGAAGAGGAAAAATATTCTGTGAAATTTAATTATATTTTTTCCATAGAAATTTGCACAAAATATGTTTGTTCCAGAAGTGGAACTGTGGGAATTTACAGGTACATGAACATTGTTGTAAGATAATTTCTTATTTAGTTTTGATGAAGTTTCTAGTGAAGCTGAACAGCAAAAAATTCACAGCTTGCATGTCTAGTGGGTTTTGTGAAAGTGTGGGAAGCAACTTTCATGTATGTATGTATGTATGTATGTATGTATGTATGTATGTATGTATGTATGTATGTATGTATGTATGTATGTATGTATGTATGTATGTATCTATGTATGTATGTAAGTATGTATGTATGTATGTATGTATGTATGTATGTATGTATGTATGTATGTATGTATGTATGTATGTATGTGTATGTATGTATGTATGTGTATATGTATGTATGTATGTATGTATGTATGTATGCATGTATGTATGTATGTATGTATGCATGCATGCATGCATGTATGTATGTATGTATGTATGTATGTATGTATGTATGTATGTATGTATGTATGTATGCATGTATGCAACTATGCATGTATGTATGTATGTATGTATGTATGTATGTATGTATGTATGTATGTATGTATGCAACTATGCATGCATGCATGTATGTATGCAACTATGCATGCATGCATGTATGTATGTATGTATGCAACTATGTATGTATGTATGTATGTATGTATGTATGTATGTATGTATGTATGTATGTATGTATGTATGTATGTATGTATGTATGTATGTATGTATGTATGTATGTATGTATGTATGTATGGATGGATGCATGTATGTATGTATGCATGTAATGTAATGTAATTAGTAATTTATATAGCGCCGCTCACAACCAAGGCCATTCAGTAGCGCTCCCAGTGCGATAACCTCATAGAGTACAGAAAGTAAAAATACAAATTTTAATTAGCCATGGTGCTGTTGTTTCCCACAGTTCCACATATGGAACAAAAGTTCAAATTACTAAATTCCTTAGGATAATTGTTTTAACACAATTTCGATGTATTACACAAATTTCTATACAGAATTTCCCGTTGAAATTAGTTATGAAATTAAAATTTGAAATAAGTAATGACATTGTAATAATTACTTTCTTCTGGACATTTTCAACGGTAACAGGAAATAATTAATGTAAAAAGTAAAAAAATTGTAATTGATTAATTACAAAGAATTTCAATGAAGTTTCACCAAAAATTGATGTATTGTTTATTGCTAAGCACTTCCTGTCCATTACTTCCGGTGGGAAGTTCAAAGTACGTAACCCGTGACATTTTATCCCCCTTGTTCCAGAAGTGGAACTGTGGGCTAAAATGGGTTAAAGTATGCGACATACAACAATATTTATTGACAGAATGCAAACTTTCGCAGAGGTGTCTAAAGCATAATTGCGCATGGGGTTATTTTGTAAGTCGGGTATAGCAGAAGTAACAGCAGAGTTTTTTTAAGGGTGCAGCTCTAAATGGATTTGTGCAAATATAGAAGCACTTCAGTGCAATTGAAACTAGTAAAAAAATGCAATGGATGATGTGAAAAAAAGAAGAGGCTGTTTAGTTAAGCTATCTCTTTCAGTGCATCGAAACTGTGCGATCAGAAATATTATCTTTAGCGTCGCCCTCCTACTTCATCCAGGCTTTGGTCTGGCACTGCGTGGCACTAAGACACAGGCAATGAGTGTTGTATAGTTTTTTTATGCTTATACAATACAGCCACATACTTTATATCTAAAGGCAAATTGGTTTCTTGTTGATAGCAATTTTATGCCAAACTAATTTTAGTCGAGGTAACGATCTTTTAACAGCCCTTCTTAGACAATGACCAACAAGTTAAGCAGTCTAATCAGCAAAATTTGACCACCTATACAGCATTTAGTTGCAATCTGGGATTGCCTGTCCCAAGCCTGGAAATTGGAGCAGAGCGATTTATTTAACCTCGCAATTAAATGAAAGACCTTCGACACCTTTTTAAGGTTTAAGACCCACAAATAAATAACCAGCGTCATCCTCGTGAATAACTTTCTTGCAGTCTCATCGTATTCTATAGGGTGTCTCGATAGGTCGTGAACGATTTTGAATGCAGATAAATATGTGTTATACACAATATAATGTGAAAAGCTGTATACTGGTGGATAGGTTGTTCAAAAGAGAATGTTACGCAAAATTGTTTTAGATCACTATAGCTCACTTATTCAAATTTTAGGGCCGATATCCATGACGTCATCAAATTCGTGCCACGTAAACGTCCAGTTATAGGCCTATAGGCCGAAAGCAGTATTGTACGATTATCTTTGTTAATCCACACATAATTAATTAATTAATACAAATTATCATTTAGTATTTAATAATGTTACATTTACTCTTTATTATTTTTTTGTATGTGCACTTGTTATAGCGCCCCTTCAAGCTCTCTCTAATCAGAGGCGCTCCCGAATGCAGAGCGGACACTGCATCGGAGTTTAACGCCGAAGTGCTGAGCAATTGTGAGTGAACGACTTGCCCAAGGTCCTTACGCGGCGAGGTGGATTCGAACCTCGAACCTTCGGGCTTCAAGGCAACGACGCCACCACTACACCACCGCGTAGCCTCAAGTCGATTAGGCATCGAGCTAATTAGATTTTTCAGAGTTGTTAGAGGTATCGATGTCCATGTCTTACGGAGCCGACGTTTAAGGTATTCAATGTCTGGGGTTCGGGATCGGCATTAACAAAAATATCAATGGATACATGCCACCGGGGACTGACCGCCTAATTCGCCGGATTTGTCACCAATATAAAATGTTTGGAGTAGCCTAATATGGCGGCAACTGTTTATGACGATCCCGAACCCCAGACATTGAATACCCTAAAACGTCGGCTTCGTAAGGCATGGACATCGATCGATACCTCTAACAACTCTGAAAAATCTAATTGGCTCGATGCCTAATCGACTTGAGGCTATAATAAAGAGTAAATGAAACATTATTAAATACTTTGTATTAATTAATTAATTATGTGTGAATTAACAAGGATGGTCGTACTATACTGTTTTCGGCCTATATAGCGCCAATATCCGTGACGTCATCAAATTCGCGCCAATTTGATGACGTCACGGATATTGGCGCTAAAATTTGAATAAATGAGCTAGTGATCTAAAACAATTTTGCGTAACATTCTCATTTGAACAAACTATCCGCCAGTATACAGCTTTCCACATTATCTTGTGTATAACATATATTTATCTGCATTCAAAATCGTTCACGACCTATCGAGACACCCTATAATAGACGCCGTAAGCAATTTGCAAATGCAAATCAAAATTTACAAATACAAACACCGACGAGATAAAGTTTGGAAGTAAATGTAAAAGTCAATACAAGAAATTAAATATCCTTCACTTCATATCCACTTGCTTGTTTTCTTAATTCAGTTGACGTCGAATTCGAAGAGGTTGACTCTTATTGTCTCACATCAAAACAATCAGAAGGAAGAATCCATTGTTTAACGAAAGATTATGACAACTAGCTGAGGCCGTTGCCGTCGTCAGAAATTTGTTAATTTGTTTTACGCCGAAGGGCATGAGCAATTGCGAACGAAGGACTTGATCAGGGTTCCTTCGCGGTTTTGCGGTTTTGAGGTGAATTCGAACCTGCAACCTTCCGGGCAACGAACACACCCACTACACCACTGCGACTCACAAAGTGTTCATGATGTCTAGCTACAAACCGAATGGTTTTAGACCTCGAAGTTCTTAATTTTAAAATCTGGTTCATCTTTCATCTTTCTCTTCTTATTCCTCATCCTTGTAGCGTTGGGTGTTAACAGGATTCTGAGTGAAATAATTTCGAGTCTAAGAGTCATCATCTTCATCTGCGTGAGCATAAACTTATAATGAGATTTTACAGCTTAAATGAGGTGTTTAAAAATAAATATCTCGCATAGGTTACACAAGTACATACATGTACATGCAAGAAACACGCACGAACACACGTACACTTGCAAGCACAAACGTTCGCGTATTTCTTTATGTAACAAGTCACATCCGAACCAAATCACGCACGGTCCCACGTTCAAGAGAACTGAAATGGATCGTGTCTGCCGAGACCGAGAAATTGATGCTTTCGACAATGTATATCATCGCAACAAAAACAGTCGTATTCTTTGTTCTATAGCCTCGGATAATTGGATGAATCTCTAAATCTGTTTCATCTTTCATGCATGGCACCTAAGCTGGCTCCCTGTCTCACAGTGCATCGAATAAAGAATTGCTCCACTGGTTTGGTGTTGTCTCCCTGACTGTGCTCCTGCCCATCTACATTGTATGTGAGCTCTGCTGTCCAGTATTTGTTGTTTTTGCTCACAGAGTCCTTCGCTCTGCCTCTAGTGAGAAGCTGTTGCTTGGTCCCCCATGTTGAAACCTCAAGCTGTCAGCGTCGTGCTTTCTCAATAATAGTAGGTCCATCTGTATGGAATAGTTGGAGATACGCTTGTTACCTAAGCACAGGCCTTTTAAACCTTTCTGTGTGGACTCGGTTGGACGGAGAGCGACAACGAGTCGACTTCTTGATGAATGAAAATGATTGAATGAATGAACGAATGAATGAATGAATGAATGAACGAATGAATGAATGAATGAACAAATAAATGAATGAATGAACGAACGAACGAATGATTGATTTAATGAATGAATGAATGAATGAATGAATGAACGAACGAATGAACGAATGAATGAACGAATGAACGAACGAACGAATGAATGAATGAACGAACGAATGAACGAATGAACGAATGAATGAATGAATGAATGAATGAATGAATGAACGAATGAATGAATGAATGAATGAACGAACGAATGAACGAATGAATGAATGAATGAACAAATAAATGAATGAATGAATGAACGAACGAACGAATGATTGATTTAATGAATGAATGAATGAATGAATGAACGAACGAATGAACGAATGAGCGAATGAATGAATGAATGAATGAATGAATGAATGAATGAATGAATGAATTAATTAATTTATTTATTTATTTATTTATTTATTTATTTATTTATTTATTTATTTATTTATTTATGAATATTAGTCTCTTTCCTTGTTATCTGCTGGAGACCATTTGAAATTAAAAAGGCTTTTTCAACCTAGAAATTTAAGGCAGTTTAATTTGTTGGCCTGCAAAACAATAAAAAGCCGTGTAATGTCATGCAAGCAGTGAAAGTTATAATTAGAACGACAAGACTTATGCTTAAAAGGCAGTCTGCGAGAGAATAGTCCAATGCGACATGTAGCATTTATATAACATTGACTCAAATCATTAAAGGGTGTCAATATAAAGTCTTCCCAATTTCATTTTTTTTGTTTGCGTCAGCCTCGTTAATTCTGCATATCCGCCTCTGTCTCTGTCTCTGCCACTGTCCACCTTTTTGGCGGACTGTCTTATTAGTTTCGTGCATGTGTCTGTCTGTCTGTCTGTCTGTCTGTCTGTCAGTGTCTCTCTGTCTTAAAAACAGTCAACCGCGTCCGCATAACTTTGAGTTGCCACCGAAGCACGATAAAAACTTTATTCCAAGAGCCCTCTATAAGTGCCTTCTCAACAAGCGACCGTGTAACCCGTAGAACTTCCCTTCCATGTTACTGAGTTGCGGTCTTGTCAACCTGTTTTTTTTCACATTAAACGAATATATATATATATATATATATATATATATATATATATATATATATATATATATATTAGTGTGGTCCAAAATTACATGGTAAAAATATTTTTTCCAAAATATGCTGCTCCACAAGGCTGCCCTTGTTCCACTTGACTAGAAGATTCTGTGTTGAAAAAATTGAAGAGATCTGAGCCTGTTTAGAGGTAACAATCTCTGAGAGCTTTTATATAGGACGCACGTAAAATGTGCATCCGAAATTTTAACAGCTACATTATGAATTGACAGCAGCATTCATCTACACCAAGTTACCATCTTTCTAAATCATAATCAAGATGTCGTTCTGTATTCAAATAAATAAAGAATTCTACGATAATGCACAAATATAGGCTTGTTTCAAGTTCTTTGTGTTAGAAAACGGTTGAAGAATTAGAGGTAGGCTAATTTTAAAACTTTTGTCTCCCAACTAAAAAACTAAAGTCTTGCACTTTTTCATAAAGACACGCCAATCATCTCTAGCATGAGACAGTGTGTGCTGCAAAATATATGTCCATTCATCCAACAATTATTCATTCAATGTAAAAGCTTCAAATTCAAGAACGGTTTAATATTAGAGCAAGTTGATCCGTTATTAAGTCGGTAATGACAACGCAATTGTAGGATCAAATAGTTTGATTGCGTAGAAGGATGGTGGGTGACTCTTGCACACCTTTGCAATACGATGCATTTGCTATATTAATAGGTTTTCTGAAACAATTTATAACTGTATACATAAAAGATCTGTATAAGCTTTCACCTTGCTCTTAAGTGCTGTAATATACCGAGCAAATTTCTGTCCAAGGCAACGGCCTCTGTTGTCATAGACCCTGGTCAAATCGGATCCATCCATCCATTACACTAGAACCGAAACTCCGCCACTGGTTGCACTCTGCCAGTGCCAGTCTCAAGCATGTATAAAGGAGGAGGGTGTCGCTAATGGTCTTTGTTACCACACAGTGACGTTAAGCTGCAAATACCAACAAATAAAACCAGACAACCAACGGTATGCGGTACTGTGGTTGCCGGTTAAACGACACGATATTAAAACAAATCTTATTAACGTCTCCCTCCTCTTTAATGCATGCTTGGGATTGGCACGAAAAGATTGCGATCAGTGGCGCAATTACAGGGTCAGCTCACACATCTAAATACATTTAATTGCATCAGTAATACGGGTGTTCAACTCGTATAATTATCATGCCAGATCTCGTCTTCGTCTTCTTGTCCTTCTGGCTACGATTAATCCCTCGCTGTGGAGGGGTCAGCCACTCGGATCCTTTGTTCTCCATGTTGTTCTGTCTCCAGCGTCTTCCTTTCTCAGATCAAGAAATTCCATGTCCTGCTGGATCATATCCATCCACCTTTTCTTCTGCCGCCCACGGCTGCGGCGTCCCTGTACTTCCGCACGCTATTTCTCGTCTACGGCTCTGAAACATGGTCCTTCGGCAGGCGCTGTAAGCTGCACCTAGACGCCTTTGGCAATAAGCGCTTGATGGTCTTATGCGGCATCAAGTGATCCGACTTCATCACAAATGCGGATATCTAGGTCTACACAAGGACTGGACAACCAACGGTATGCGTTACTGTAGATGGAGGCGACTGGGGCTGCTTGGACACATAGCTCGAATGCCAGCAGACTCAAACAGGCACTACTGACGCAGATTACCTGGCTCGGGATGATTGATGAAGACTTAAAAGGGCTGGGTTTAGATCTAGACATGGTCATCACTGTGGCTGAGGATCGGACACGTTGGGTAAAATTAATCAGCTTATTGTGCAACGCTCCCATTGGTGGAGTAAGCGACGAATGATGATGACGTGTGATGTAGGGTGAGATTTGTGGGACGCTCATGACTCAATGACTCAATTGTAACTTTTCAAGGACAAATAAGAATAATGTGCTATCTGCTTTGCATGCTTTGTCTCGAAAAGTCACAATTAATTTTTATATGTTACACCGCAAACAGGAACAGAAGAAACGATTTTTTTGTTTATCAATTCCATCACTGAATGCAATTTGGGAGTGCCGGCTCAAAGTCTTTAAATTGGGAGAGAGCGATTTTAAACACCGCAGTTAATTGAAGTCTCTTCTACACCTTTTTCAAGTTTAAATTCCATCTACAAATAACTTGCCTCATCCATGAAAATCAATTTCTTCAGACAACAAATCGACTTTACATGTTGCTCGATACCCTTAGCAATTTCAACAGGTAACTAAAAAACGTAAAGACAAAAGGTGAAGTTTGAAAGTCGATGGAAAAGACAATAAAAATGTTGGATCAACAGGTAAATTCATGAGACCACTTCAAAAAATTAAGCCTGGTCTCCCGTGCTTTGTCAGTGATGCATGCCACACCAAGCTTCTTCCTGATGTCCTCACTTCGTTTCATGTCTTTCAGTGGTATTCCAAGCATCCATCGCAGCATTCTCATCTCTGTCTCAATCCCATTGCACACGGCGGATGAAAGGACGTTCAGTGTTGTTAGCTCATGAAGTAAAGAAAATTCTTATTTCTAAAGCCCTTTAACTTGTCGGCAAAGAAGCTGCAGATACACAGAGAGCGTTGCAGAAACAGCATTTGTAACCTGCACGAAACAATTAGAAGAGGTGTCCAAATTTAACGACGCTTGCATTCAAAAGCCAAGTTATGTACGACATAATTCATAGACAATAAGAGACAGATGATAGTGGTTTCACTTTTAAGTCACTTTGTGATAATAAGGACCATTACAGCATCACCCTCCTCCTTTATCCAGACCTGGGACTAGCACTGTCAATCACCAAGGCAGGAGGTTGAGTACGAGTGTTTTAAGTGACAACCACATAATTATTTATAAACAGAAACAGTGATTCGTCTATCACTTTGAGGCAATAATAATGGATAACACTCTGATACATGTATGCAATGCCTAAATTACGTGGTTCGAATCTCGTAGAACTCCATGGATTTAGCTCTTTCTTTATTCTCCAGGTGGCAGCTAAAGTACATCGAGTGTGGATAGATTGATCCGTATTTAACAACAGAGGCCGATTTCCCTCTTTGGCATAATACAGTTCTTTGCAACGTTTCATTTATAAGGTCTGTTATTTGCGTTCTTGTGAACTGTTTGAATTTCATAACTTTTACGTGTACAACACAATGCTTTTGCAGACGTTTCACACAAAAAAATAACTAAATATTGATAGTTATTATTAGTAGGAATGTCGTTTATTTCATAAGAATCCAAAACCGAACCAAATCTCGCTCGATTCCTCGTTCAAGCGAGAACTAAATTGGTCGCCATAGCAATGGCGAAGTAGTCATGATGTCTGTGGCCGTAAGCCCAGAGGTCTCCCACTCTACCTCCTTCTCTCTTCCCACCATATTTCAAAGGGATGGGGAAAACGCCCCATCTTTGTAGCGTTGAATGTTCAGAGAATTCTATTGAGCCAATTACAACGGATCATGTCTGCCGAGACCGAGAAGCAGATGTTTCTAACTCTGTGCATTGGCGCAACATAAACAGACCGTGTTCTTCGCTCTTCAGTCTGACTGGTTGGGCGAATTACTAAATTATTTCTACATACACGGCACCCTACGCTGGTTCCCTGACTCACCATGCCTCGAATACAGGAATGCTCCTATGATTTGGCATCGTCTCCTTGACTGTGACCCGGCCTATCTATGTGAGCTCTGGCGTCCAAAATCTTTTGCTCTCGAATGAATGGATGATTTTTCCTTTGAATGCACCAATAATTATTGCTAATTGCTGAGTATCAAGAACCAGGAAATAATGTTTTTAATTATTATTATTCAGAAATTTAACGTCGTCCTATGACATCAATGGCCGTTGACGACAATACAGAAAATAATTATGAAATGCATTGAACACAAATTTCTAGTATCCTAGAAACACCATCAAAATGCGTCTAACTTAAGCTCTACAATTTCAGCAATGTTCAATCTTTAACTTACAATCTCTATGGTCATACACTGTGGCAATAGGATCTGATGCCAACCAGGCAACATTGTTTTACATCAATTGTCTTACACTTTAAGGACCAGGAAATAATGTTTTTAAAGAGCAGTTCCACTTATTTATAGACTGAGGAATAATTTCGAAAAGGTGTCGTGATGCACTGCCTAATAAGTTCCAAAAGTGAGTTGGTAATAATTTCAGTTGAACGACCAACACTGTATGGTATAATGGTAAAAATATGATTTTAGCTCCGCCCACTTCCTTCATCAAATCATTCACTATTTGTTAAAGCCTTGGCAACTGTTCAAACACGTTGTGTCAGAATTGCGATTGAACAATGAATAAGTCATCACATTACAACTTTTCCAGCTGCAGTGGTAAAACTCCTGCAATTATAAAGTGGTTAAACCCTCGAAACAGCGCCGAACCAAGGCAGCAACTCGGTAAGCAATGCGCTGTGGGTAAGGGACCCAGTGGAGTACATCCCACATGCACTTAGAGACGGGGGAAAACTTCGGAATGCGGCCTAAGAGGCGGGCAGCGGTGCACAGTACCCTACTTAGGGGCCCTAACAGACCGGTGTCGCGAAATAGACCCTTAATAGAGTATCCCCCGTAATAATTATATCCCCCCAAATTTAAAAAAGTCGAAAACCGCTTCCGCGTGTATTTTTTTGCAAATTAATTTTCATCTGCTTTGTTTTGAACGATGACACTAACAAGTATGTTTATTCCTACTAGATAATTTGTTTTGCCCTGTTTTTAGAGCACTTAAAACATTTAAAACACTTATGAACACTCAGAGTCACTAAATAAATTCGAGTTGCCTTTATCTGAGCATTGCTTAGGACACTTAAAACAATTAGAATCACTTAAAATTTTAATTACAGCATAAAAAAAATAGATAGAATAGACCGGTTAATTCCATCCGGGGGATAGATTAATTCATCCCCCCGATAGCTTTTAGGGGGGATACTCCGTTTTGTGTCACCGCCACGCTATATGGCGCTGCATTAGTCCAATCGTGATCCTACAAACGAATGAACAAGTGAGGCTGCGCTCCGATTTCTTCTTGATGAGAACTTCTTGAATGCATCTGGCTATGATTATATAGCGCCACATTTTTTCGAGTTTGTTTCTCAACAAAACAATATTCGTGCACGAAACGTTGCGTTGACATGCAGTTTAAGGTACCGCCTCAGTTAAGCACATATCTTTATGCTTTACATAGAATGCAATTGAAGACTTATGACGAACTATTGAACACCTTCATTAAGCTGTTCACAGAAAAAATAAGAGTAATATGCGAACCGCTTTCGACAGTTACATAGATCAGTGGATCGCAGTCACAGCAAATCGTCATAAAAACCTATTTAGTATTATCAAGCCAATCAGAGATTGCGATCAGTTCAAATGCTCGAAATTGAAGCAGAGCAATTTTTAAACATCACAATTAATTGAAAACTCTTCGAAACTTTTTTAACGTTTATAAGTCAACAATAAATATCAAACAAAAGCTCTTAAGTGCTGTAATATGCCGAGCAAATTTATGTCTAGGGTAACGGCCTCGGTTGTCATAGACCCTGGTCAAATCGGATCCATCCATCCATTAACTTTCAAAGCCTTCGCGGCCATCACAATTTAGACACTGTTTATAAGCTTCTCTAGCAGTCTACAAATACTGAAAAATTGTTCAGAGCTGTTATGGTAATGAATTTCAAGAGGAAGGATATGTAGCAACAATTAGAAGGTGTCTGAACAAAACGACGTTTTGGATATATATTATATATATATTAAATATATATATATATAATATTCCGTTTAATGATTCAATCTGACACACCGCAGAATGATTACAGATACAGGTTATACGAAATACGGCCCACTGTAGCACGACACGCAGGTCGGCTTTACAGCAGTGGTTTCGGTAACTTAACACTAATGGCCTAAGTACTGGATCACTTCTGGTCGGCCAAGCCAGAAGTGGGAGGGGCTATATTTATTTTTTGCAGATCCCGAGTCAAGCAACACAACAGATTAGACAAGGGTCTATGACAACAGAGGTCGTTGCCCTCGGTAGAAATTTCTTTGGCATAATTATCACAGCACTTTTAAGCGAGGTTTTCATTCAAAGGCCTATCATATAGTGGGTCCCGTAGCTCAGTGGAGAGAGCGCTGGCCGTTAAACTGAGAGTCATCCGAGCGACCCTGGTTCAAGCCTCGCTCAGGGCATTAATTTATTAAAATTCATGTTAGCTGCCATTGGCGCTTTGCTGTTGTGTTGTTTGTTGTCATTGATTGCAGTTTATCACTTAGGTTCTAATAAACTAATATATATATATATATATATATATATATATATATATATATATATATATATATATATATATATATATATATATATATATATATATAAACGGTATTATCAGGTATCGTTAGACACTTCTTTTACATAGACAACATGTTTATAAATATTTCTTTAATTGCAAACCTTAAATTCCTGTGGCAAAGACATTCTAATCTGTTCCATAAGATACAAAAATTATTATGCTTTCAATTTTAAAAAAGCCTGAAGCGTGACTAAATAATTCATGCATACACATGAGATTTCGTCATAATATGATGTGCTCAGAATGTAGACATAACTCTTTTAACTACGTCGGTGTCTATGTCGTTTTCAGGTGACTTCTGATCTCGAATTTTGCACAATCAGCAAAATGATGATGATGATGATGATGATGATGATGATGATGATGATGATAACGACGACCTTCACAACCTCCTCCCTCCCATTAAGGTCACTCCATACAATACTCAACCAAGGCCACATAATCTAACCCTTCCTAGAGTTGATTCTTTGGCCAGAAACAGTTTTATTATGCGAATGTTATATATCTTTGCATAAATGTTTTTTTTCTATTATTTATTTACTCTGTAAACTACTGTGCGTTTGCTGGTGGTATAATAAAGAATATCCTTACTTGCTTACTTACAATGATGACAACGACGATGCTTGTGTCAGTTGTTGTTGCTGGTGAGAAATCATCATGTTGAAACTGACAAGAATAACTACGGGAGGAAGAGGTTAACGAAAATTAAGAATAGGATGGATCCAGATTTGACCAGGATCTATGACAACAGAGGCCGTTACCTTGGACAGAAATTTGTTTTGGCATAATACTGCAGCACTTATTATCAAGCATATACTTGCAATTGAGAGAGTGGGTATTGTATTTGAAGTATGGATGGATCCGATTTGACCAGGGTCTATGACAACAGAGGCCGTTACCTTGGACAGAAATTTGTTTTGGCATAATACTGCAGCACTTATTATCAATTGAGGGAGTGGGTATTGTATTTGAAGTATTCATTCCAATGGTTTATTTATAGTTACGTTAAAGAACGTTTTAAAGGTGTCAATCAATACGGCAGCAATTAAGCAAAAGAAGCATACGAAAATTTCAATTGGAAAGCAGTTGTAGATGTAGCAGTGGCAGTAATAGTAGTATTATGATTTTAATGCGCCACTATGTATTTATCTGGAGAATTGGGGAGTGGCCGGAGGACTGGAAAAGGTCAGTGTTCATACCAATATTCAAGAAAGGAGACGCGAGAGAGTGTGGAAATTATCGAACGATAGCGATGATATCACACACGAGCAAAATACTCCTCAAAATAATCCACAAAAGAATGGAGAAGACAATTGAAAGGGAATTACAAGCCAACCAAGCGGGATTCAGGAAGGCGCGAGGAACGCGCGATCACATCGCCAATATAAGGTGGATTATGGAGAGACAGAGGGAGTACGGGCAAGAGGTGCATATGTGTTTTATAGACTATAGTAAGGCGTTTGATTGCATAGACCATACACTACTGTGCAGGACGCTGATTGAGATGGGAATTCCGAAGCATCTGGTTAAACTACTGAAAGGCCTTTATGTGGATCAAGAGGCGGTAATAAGAACTGAATATGGAGACATAGGGAAATTTAAAATAAGGAAAGGAGTGGGGCAGGGGTGCGTTTTGTCCCCTTTCCTGTTCAATCTGTATGCCGAGAGAATTATGAGGAGGGCTGGATTGGAGGAGGCAACAGAGGGGGTAAGGATAGCGGGGGAAATACTGAATAATTTGAGGTACGCCGATGATACGACATTATTGGCGGGGAAGAGGGACGACCTGGCCGAGTTAATAAGAAGAGTCAGGAAGGAAAGCGAAAAGGTGGGACTATATATACTTCAATGTAAAGAAAACAAAAGGTTATGACAACTGCAACATGGGAAACTTTGAGGTGGATGGAGAAACGATAGAGGTAGTATCGAGCTTCACATTCCTGTGATCTATGATAGAGAAAGAGGGAAGAAGTGATATGGAAATAAGACGGAGGGTAACAATGGGGAAAACGGCAATGAACGGTCTGGGAAAGATTTGGAAGGATAAATACGTGAGTAGAGAAACAAAGAAAAGACTGGTAAGAGCACTGATCTTCCCAGTGGTCCTATATGGATGCGAAACATGGACAAAGACACAGGATATGGAAAGGAAAATCAACGCGTGCGAGATGTGGATTTGGAGAAAGATGCTAAGGATTTCATGGACGGAGAAGAGAACTAACGAATCGGTGCGTGCGGAGCTCGGAATAGAGAGAGATGAGACACTACAGCAAACAGCCACTAGGAGGAAATTGAGCTACTTCGGCCATGTGATGAGATCTAACGGTTTGGAGAAGGAGCTGATGACGGCATGCGGTGAGGGAAGGAGGAGACGCGGAAGACCAAGGAAGAGATGGTTGGATGAGGTACAGGAAAAGTCTGGCATGAACCTGGAGCAGCTTAGAGAGGCGACAAGAGAGAGGAGACACTGGAGAGGATACATCAAAAACTGTCGCCAGAGTTCTAAGAGTTGACGGCACCAGGTGACCAGGTGATGTATTTATCTGCCTGTCTCTGCCTGTCTGTTTCTGTCTCTGTCTCCATGTACTTGTATATGGCTATCTGCCTGTCTCTGTCTGTCTGTCTATCTGTCTCTCTTCCTGCTTCTCCTGCCCTACTTCTCTCCCGCTCTCTGTATCCCTCGCTCTCTGTCGGTGCGTAACAGGATATACCTTCGCTGAATGCAATGACGTCATGCCGGAAGTGACGTCGCTCTGTTCCGGTCGTCTTACGTGCGACATCCGTGTGGACGACATTGCGTTTCTCCACAATGACCTAAAGACAAGGTCTGAGTCTTTCCCTGTCTCTGCATATGTCTCTGTATATCTCATACAAACAGCGTTTCTAATAGTAATATTAACATCATTAGCGAAAGGTCTAATACTAAGGCAATAATCTGTAACAGTAAAACTGTAATTGAAATTTATATTTGATTTCTCTGTTGTACTCATTCAGTTTCAGAATTTGTTATATCGCCTCTCAAGAAGTCATCTCAGAGGCGCTCCCGGTCCAGTCAGGGTGAAGCAAAGAAAAAAGATTAAGGGAGCATGTTTAGCACTGACGAGTGTCGACACCTTTAAAACTTGTCTTATATGATTATTTAAGGAACAACAGACGCCGGAATAGTACAATTTCACAAAATTAATTGCATTTATATAGCATTCACACAACTTCTTTAAAGGTGTGTGTCAATATCAGTGTTCCCAAATTCATATTGCTTGTTTGCGACAGCCTCGTCAACTCTCCGTGTCCGCCTCTGTCCGTGTCTCTGCCACTGTCCCTCTATCTGGCGCTGTCTTTCTAGTATCGTTTATGTGTCGGTCTGTTTGTCTGTTTGCCTGTCTGTCTGTGTATATGTCTAAAAACATTGTAAAGACAAGGACGACGATGATGTCGAATAAATTGATGATGATGATGATAACGATGATGATGATGACCACGATAATGACGAACTGGCATGTAATGATGATTATGATAAGGTGACGATAATGATGACGAAAATACAGAAAAATATCGATTAAGATAATGAGAAAGAAGATGGTAAGAAAATTATAGCGATAACGATAATAATAATAATAACTTCAAAAACTACTAATTATGAATGACGAGTCCTTCCTGTTGCTGTGTGCGGTCAACACAACCTTTAAAACTTATGTTATATAATCATATCTATTTAAATTAAAGGTCGCAAAACCCGAGTACAGTACAAACTTCTCAATTGAGTTCATATAGCATTTTCTAAACTTCTTTGAAAGGTGTCTAACAATATCGGTCTTTAAAATCTCGTTTTGTTTGATGCGACATCCTTGTTGATTCTGAATGTCCATTTGTGTCTCTATCTCTGCCACTTTCCACCTGTCTGTCATACAAGTAATGTTTATTTGTGTGTATCTGTCTGTCTGTTTATCTGTCTGTCAGTCAGTCTGCCTGTTTGTAACAGAACACATAGGTCTGTCATGTAGTCAGTCTATTAATCGGCCAGTCAATCTGCTCAGTCAACGATCGAGTGAAATAAGCAGTCAATGAATTTTGTCTGCAATGATCTTCTCTATTCATCAAACTAATTCAATATCGTGTTGCCATTAGCAACGACTGTCGATTGTTATATAACGTCATAGATCTTCTTCTTTAAGTTAACTTCCCCTCGGCAGGTTTCAACTTCCAATGACGTCATTCTTCTCTTCGCTGTGTTGCCTATGTATGCATGACAAAAGTCTATTTTGTCTGATCGCATCACATAATACTCGTTTATCATCAGCCCGTTAGAACGCAGAAAAAATCAAAAGAAAGTAGAGCAATGGTATCCTTAATGTAATATTACGAATGTGTGTAGTTGCAGTTTAACGTCACTGTGTGGTAAAAAAGACCAATAGTGTCGCCCTCCTCCTTTATCCAGCTTAGGACTGGCACTGGCAGAAAACAACCAGTGGCTGAGTTCGTAAAACGAATGGTTTCCGTATACACTTCTTATTATACACGTCTTTTAAGTTCTTTCAAACTTGTAAAAGCTTTTTATCGTAAAAAGAGGTGTGTAAATGCTGGGCTGAATCGTCTCCTACACCTGTGGTGTCATGCTGTTTTTCCATGTTTTTGATTTTCCTTTTGAACAAACTTTTAAGGAGGGTCCAATGTACATGTACAGGAATTTCTTCATCTAATGAAGGCAGAACAAAGTAATGAGTCATTGTCTAAACTAAACTCAAAACTGTCCTTTTTTGCCGTGCTAGAGTCGGGAGCGCTTCTGAGTAGTCGCCTTGAAGAAGCGCTATATAAATTCTTGAATGAATGAATGAATGAATGTCTGAGGAAATACACTATGCAATACAATACGTCTTGACGGTGGCGATATTCTCTGTCACTCAACTGTGACGTTTTCTGTTTCTATAGCAACGTCTGTCGTCATAATTACGCTTATCGCCATCATTGTCGTCTGCGTCATTCTCACATCCCGCAATCCTCTGCGTCATATGGTAGGTTTTTCACACCGGGATGTCCAGCTTTTACTGTAATTTTTAAATGCAAGTCAACTTTTGGTGGACTATAAAAAAGATGAAATTTTGGTTTAACTGAAACCAACATAATATCTTATTATACTTCAATTAAATGATACTGTGTAATTAAGAAGTTCAGTAACGTCAACCTCCTACTTTATCTGGAGACTGACGCTTCTTCTCAATTAATAGATGCGATCACACGACATAACTATGCGAGATATTTCATCATCACATCAAACACATTGGCGTAACAACCATGTGCACAAAGTTAACCATTGACGGTCGCAACAGCAAAGAGTCAATCAGTGCCAGTCCCAAGCCTCGTTTAAAGAGGAGGGCGACAATAATTATCCAATTAACAACACAGTGTCGCTGATCTTAAACTATAACCTACCCGATCACTCGCCCTCGCATATGCCGAGGTTAGGAAAATGAAGTCGCAAATGTTGATTGAGTTTGACAATTCTGCTCTAGGCAAATAAGCAATGCCTGTGTGCATTAAAATAGAATTCGATAAATAGGTGATCTTTAGACACCGTTAAAATGGATTTAAGGATTCTATTTATACCTGAGACATAGCATCTGTAATGATTTTCAAGGCCGTTCAGCAATAATAATATCGTCGTTAAAATAACAATCTGAGACACCTTTCAAAAGTTGTTGTGTTAGACATTTATAATTATCACGTCAAACGGGGAAAAGGTTCCATCTCATTTATATAGAATTCTATACGGTAAACAAAGCATTATAATTGATGATTCAAAAAAGTCAAAAAAATGGTGGGTGGCCTCACTAAAAGTGATATAACTTTTGTTCTCTTTGAAATATTTTTTTATGAAATCTGGCCATCATATGTAAATATGAATTGTCTATAAACCTACAATATTTCATTTCGAAATTCTTACTTTTGGCCACGATATTGGCAAAAACCTAATTTTTTTGCGTTTCGTTTTTGAATCGTCAAAAAACGGTGGGTGGCCTTCCTGAAAGTGGCATAACTTTTGGTTTGTTTGAAATATTTTGATGAAATCTGACCATCAAATGTAAATATGAATTGTCTTTAAGACTGTGAAATTTCATGTTGAAATTCTTACTTTTGGTCAAGATATTTCCAAAAAACTTGAGGGTCTTTTTTTGGCCCACCCTGTATATAGGTAAAAGTGAACGAAAAATGGGTAAAAGTCGCTCTTTTTAAGAATTGATCTTCGATTTTGTAGTGAATTATTAAAAGAAAGACCTACATAATTTCAATGTATTTTTCAGAAATTTCTCATTATTGCATTTTCCAGTTTTTTCCGCCCGGATCTGCACTTTTTTGAGAGAAAAAACTGGCATCCCTGGTCAACGATTGGATAGAATTTGTCAGCTTATAACGCAGTGGTTTCCTAACCGTGAAACTCTCTCAAGTGCTGTAATATGCCGAGCAAATTTCTGTCCAGGGTAGCGACATCCGTTGTCATAGTTACTGGTCAAATCGGATCCATCCATCCAACCGTGCAGAGACCTTGATTCACTTTGTGCCCTCAATTTCACAATATTTATTACTTGACTCATCAGTTTTACGATTGAATCATTAATTGATAGAACCAAAATTACAATGAAAAGAAATCAAAGTTGTCTTCAAACAATAATGAGTGAGAAGTAAAAGCTTTTGCAACACGAAAACGACAGAAGAAATTGAACTAAAAACACAGATAATTAAGTTCAACAACAGTTTGATCAGAACGAAAGCAAATAATCAGAAAACATCAAACTGAAATTAATTGACATTAATACGATTCAAGTAATTTCAGCCTTGAATAGAGACTCAGCTGGTAACATTGTAACGAGAACTCATATTTGTCTCAGATCTAAAATTCCTATTACGATCTTTTAACGAAATGAGCAGCAATGCATGATAACTGACAGGACAATACCTTGAACATGATGATGATGATGATGATGGTGCTCTGCCCGAAGGCAGGTTCATTGGCTTTACGCCCCTGGGGATGAGATGAGTGAGGTGGTTTCCCGTTGCCTTCCTCACAGACAATGATGGGTAAGCAACTTGCCCAAGGTCGCTCCGCAGGAGCTTGCACTTCTGCGTCCCACACGTGCTAGCCCGAGATATCTAAATCTCTGAATGTCAACTCCCAGCCCGGAGCTTGAACCGCAGTCCGTTGCAACCAACAGACGAATGCCGCTCTCGCTTACCGGTGTAGCTAACTAGGCCAAAATATTGCTCACCGCAAGAGCATATAATTATTTCAGGGGCCTCTATCCACCCTCTATTATACAACCAGACCTGATCCCCCTCCGTCCCCTGGTGGACCAGACCTTGAACATAGCGCACTCATATTAATGTCTCAAATATGTATTGGTCACGTCACGTGTGCGACGTTCAGAACATTTTTTGGTGAACAAAATACAAGAGACCCGTACATAATTTCGACGATGTTTGCACCGAACAATTAACGTAACATGGAACCAAGCAAAACATTTAAAAGCTTTGTGAAATCGACTAAAAAGGCGCTTTATAATTTCCCCAGCAATGTCAAACGATGGATATAATATATAAATTATATATATATAATGTATATTTAAATTGTCCTGAAGTGGCATTCGAAAGCCAAGCGGAAGTCACCACTTATTCACGAGCTCATGTGCACACATTTTGTACAGATAACATGATTCTATAAAAAATGAAATTAATAAGACGAAAGACCTAGCCCAGAATGTAATCCTGACGTTTTTTATCGTCAGGGTTGTGTAAAAGTGGAGTATTTTTACACTGCACCTTTATACAGGTCTTCTAAAACATGAGCGTAAGAAGCAAATTAAAATTAGATTGGTTGGATCCGATTTGACCAGGGTCTATGACAACAGAGGCCGTTTCCCTGGACAGAAATTTGCTCGGCATATTACATCACTTAAGAGCAAAGTCCTGAACCAGTTTTTTTATCAATAATTAATGTTGTTTTTTCAGCATTTGCCATCTGTTCTGAACGCTTGCAAAAGGTGTGTAATTTGTAGATGATTCTTTGGGATTCAAAAGTCAATATATAATTTCTGTCATGTCATGTCATGTCATTCCGCCATCGTCGCTCTGCGACGGTTGGCTGCACGAATGGATGAGCATTTTCCACAGTTGTCTATCTCCTGCCATGTTCATTAACCTCCTCCCCGAAAGTCCAGTCCATTTCAAGATGTTGTCTATCCATGCCATTCTTGGTCTTCCTCTTCCCCTTTCTCCCTCCATCAGTCCCGTCATCAGGTTGTTTTCTATGCTTTCCTTTTTCTGTCTCATCACGTGTCCGAAGTATCGCAACTTTCTTGTTTTTACGTGGGTCAACAGTTCTTGCTTTGTTCCTGCTATGAAGTACACCTGTTCGTTGGTCAATTTTTTTGTCCATGGGACTCTTAATATTTTTCTAAGACATTTGTTCTCGAATGCTTGTATGCGTCTTTCCTCCTCTTTCTTTAAGGTCCATGCCTCACACCCGTATGTCGCCACTGGAAACACCAATGCCTTCAGTAGTCTCGTCTTTGTTCTGTTGCTGACAGCTTTATTTTTCCAAACCTTCGTCATATTTACCAGACTCGTCATTCCCATCGCAAGTCTTGATTTTGCTTCTCCCGTGCAATTTGCATCCTTTGTAACCCGGCATCCCAAATAAACAAATGAATCCACTTGATCCAGCTGTCCTGCGCTTACTTCTGTTGTCAAAATCTCATCAGTGGTTGTCATGACCTTCGTCTTCCCTACATTTATCTTCAGGTTGAACTGTTCTGCTGCCTTCTCTACTCGGTTCACTATTTCTTGAAGTTCTTCCGGAGATGTAGCAATCAGAACAATATCATCAGCATATCTGAGGTTGTTTATAATTCTCCCTCCGATTCTAAGGCCGCCCCCAAAGCCTTCCAATGCTATCCGCATCACCTGCTCCGATAGAATATTAAATAAGCATGGTGAGAGGTTGCAACCTTGTCTGACCCCTCCCTTTACCCTTTACCATGCTGATGTGAGATCGTTCGTTCTCACGTTAGCGTGTTGTTGTCTGTATAAATTTCTGATCAGTTCTACCAGCTGCGGTGGGAATCCCGTGTCAAGCATGGCCAGCCACAGCTGGTCGTGCCTAACCGTGTCGAAAGCCTTGGAGAAGTCTATGAAACAGAGATACAACGGTTGTTTCCTCTCTCTTGCCTTCTCCAATATGATCCTTATGTTCACTATCTGATCTCTTGTGCCTCGTTTTGGTCTAAATCCTGCCTGTTCTGGAGCGATTTCTTCCGCTAGTCTGTTTTGCATTCTTTCCAGTATTACACGCAACAAGATCTTGCTTGCGTGGGAGACTAATGCGATTGTTCTATAATTTCCGCATTGAAGCGGGTCTCCTTTCTTTGGAAGCGGTATGAACGTTGATTGTGTCCATTCCTCTGGCCATATTCCTGTATTCCAGATCTCTACGCAGATCTCGTGCAACTTGCTTATTGTCATTTCTCCTCCAAACTTTAATAATTCAACTGCTATATCGTCCGGGCCTGGGGCCTTTCCTGATGCTGTTCTCGTTATTGCTCTTCTGATCTCTTCAATCAATGGTGGTGGTTCTCTTTCTTGATAGGAAATCTCTACTAATCAAAAGAAGAAGAAAAGTTGTTTTCAAACATCTGCTCAATAATAATCAGTGAAAAGTAAAAAGCTTTTGCTACACGAAAACGACAGAAGAAAATGGACTAAAAACACAAATATTATGTTCAACAACAGTTTGATCAGAACGAAAGCAAACAAGCAGAAAATCATCAAACTGAAATTAATCGCCATTAATGATTCTAGTAATTTCAGCTCAGATCTAAAGTTTCTGTGAAGATCTTTTAACAGCAATGATAACAGACAGGACAATACCTTGAACATAGCGCACTTATATTAATGTGTCAACTGTGTATTGGTCACGACGTTCAGAACATTTTTGGGTCAACAAAATACAAGAGACCCGCACATAAGATTAGTTCGACAATGTTTTCACCGAACAATTAACGTAACATGGAACCAAGCAAAACACTTAAAACCTTTTTGAAATCGACAAAAAAAGACGCTTTTTAATTTCCCCAGCAATGTCAAACGATGGATATAATATATAAATTATATATATATATAATGTATATTTAAATTGTCCTGAAGTGGCATTTGAAAGCCAAGCCGAAGGCACCACTTATTCACGAGCACATGTGCACACATTTGCACAGATAACATGATTCTATAAAAATGAAATTAATTAGACGAAAGACCTAGCCCAGAATGTAACCCTGACGTTTTTTATCGTCAGGGTTTGGGTAAAAGTATTGTCTTTTTAGACTGCACCTTTATACAGGTCTTCTAAAACATGAGCGTAAGAAGCAAATGAAAATTAGATTGAAATTTTCCGCTGTTTATAACCGATGTTCTAAATCGTCCACGTTATCGAACATTGTCCTGTTTTCACATTCTATAATTTGCGCATTTTAAAACTATTTATAGTACTGGTAGCTTTGTTCCTAGAGGTGTCTTGCGTCAGCTCTCCAACGCTGTTTAGATGCAGTGGCCATATGCATCGGCTTTAAAAGTTTTCAAGGTAAAAAAAACTGAGAGCACTCCATTTAAAAAAACAGCAACACCTGAATTAATTATTTCAGCAATTAAAGAAATTAAATTGCAATCGAAGCACATTGCGTCAATCTACGTTGTATATGGATGCGAATATTTGTAGAGACTGTACACATAAGCACATCACCTTTAAATACCGCAATATTTATAGCGGATTTTTAAAACAATAAAAAGGTTTCTAAATTGGGACAACAAAGCTTGAGACAATAATTATTCCCTATAACTATAAAGTACGCAGCAAAAGCGTGAGATAAACATTTCGCGTCGTATTCTGTGAGCAAGTCTTTCTGAATACTAAATTTCAACTACAACGTCAGAAGTTGAAAGTTTTTGGAATGAAATGTTTTTGTCACCAGATGTCACTCGGGAATAAATTTTCCCAACAGGAGCGATTTGCGGTGAGACAATTGAAAATTAACCCAACGTCATTTCGCCCATTGAGTATATTCTCAAGAGCGATCATGACCCGAAAAAAATTCACCATCCCCAAAAGCTCTTTTTCCGATATTCACATATTCACCAAACCAAAATATTGCTCACCGCCAGAGCATATAATTTCAGGGGTTTCTATCCACCCTCTATACAACCGGGCTTGATCCCTCTCCGTCTCCTGGTGAACCAGACTACCTCCCCACACCGCGATGTGAGTTTTTGGTTCATATCTGATTCCTTTCTTTTCCACTATAATCAATATGCGCCTGTAATACAGGTAGCCATGCATTTTCCCACCATAAACAATATTATCTGCGA
Source organism: Lumbricus terrestris (assembly GCA_949752735.1). Lineage (NCBI taxonomy): Eukaryota > Metazoa > Annelida > Clitellata > Crassiclitellata > Lumbricidae > Lumbricus > Lumbricus terrestris. The sequence continues at coordinate 45,445,886 of OX457049.1, forward strand.
CAAAGATACAATCCTTACAACCGAAATATATCCATCACAAAATATCTTCCGCCCAAAAAATTTCCGAACACAAACTATTTCCCACGTAAAGAAAAATCCGCACCACAGAAATATTCCCCACCGCAAAACATCTCCCAACCTAGCAAAAGTCCCCACATAGAAATAACTGCCCCCGGAAACAAATTCCCCACAGAAATCGCCCCCATCAGACCCGAGACCCTTCATCCCGATGATCTCAAGCAGTGAGCTGCTTCATCCCTGAAACAAATTTCCCACAGAAATCGCCCCCTGCATGTTTGACACCCTTAAATAAGTTGAGCGATTATTATAAAAAAAATCCACGTATCCTCATCTTAACAATAGACAACGAACTGTATTTCATCATATAACATTTGTTTTTGCCGTTTTAAAGGTGTTTTAGCGCAACAAAAATAAATTGGATATAAAATTATTACTACTACTGTTTCTGTCACTGTTACTATCACTATTACTATCACGATAAATAATACTTGTTATATTAATATTACTAAAAAAAGCTGTTGTAGAAAATAGCAAAATGAAAAAACTTATCATTGTGTCTAATTTTCGCATTTTGAGAGCCACTATTCATTGACGAGGCATTAATCGATATCGCTGAGTAATTATTGTGAGCGAAATAGAAAGATGATCGAACCATTCATCTACAATACTTGCGTTCATTTCCTATACTGCAGACGGAAGTACAGTATTAGAACAAAAGTACACTGGTATGGGTTGAAATGCGCTCGATTGTTCATCTAAAAGTTTAACGTCTTCACAAGCCGTTGATGACAATAGAAAGTTAGGTTCCGATATTCAACAGTTAAATGTATCAAAACCAATTACCAGCATATTATGTCTATTATATAAATGGAGAAATAATATGTTTTTAAGCATTTATAATACCTGCAAAGCCATATACAAATTTAAATCTGAAAGTAAAACAACATTAATTTCCCAAAATAAATCATAATGTATAAGATGAAAACAATCATCAACATCAATTGACAGATTTACAACATACAAAACGTTTGCATCAACAAATTAAGGGCACTCCGTCATTTGCGCGCAGGACAAAGAACTTCGCCTAACATAAATTAAAGCAATATACACCTTTACTTCTCACCTACATGTGCCCTATTTCAAAACCTTTCATCACGGCAACGATTCAACCTCTAATTTTGATGAAAGTTCTTTGTCCACTAATAAGAAATTAAATTGACTACTGCTTTGTAGTTTTAATTGTCAATTATTGATGAGACTTCAAAGGAAATTGAGATACATTAAAAGTTTTAATTACTGACTATAATTATAGCTCGCTGGCTGACACGGGTGACCGCTCATAGAGCACATAATATAGGATAATTCAACCATTCCCGAAGTATTGACACCTTTTTTTCATGGACTACTCTTTTATTTTAAAAAATTCGATGCATTTAGGCTTTCCTGCATCGGATTTTTTAAAATAAAAGATTAGTCAATGAAAAAAAGGTGTCAATACTTGACCCTGAAGTGACTTGAGGTCGACTTGAAGTCGACTTGTTGGAGTCAAAACGACCTGACCCGACTTTGCAGAAAGACAACCGATTTCCGACTTGAAGTAGACTTCTGACATACTAATAAAAATTAGCCTAGGTCTACATACGGCTATACTAATGCAAGAAGTCAAGCCAATTTTTCCTGGCAAGCATTAATTTCATATAGTGCTACCAATGAGTAATGAGGCAAAATACTTAATTGATGCATGAATTTGTTAAAGTGTTATTAAGCCCATTTCAGGCTGTTTGCATTTCAGTTTGGATAGTTTTGTGATGCTTTGGGTCATCTAGTAGCCTAGACAATGCGACGGCAAATTATTAGGCCTGTGACACGTGAACCAATGACAGAGGGTTTCGGATCGTTTTTGTTGCTAAAATATCGCACTACACCGGCGATGGATTGAGGAAGAGGAATAGTTTGTGGTGGGTTTTGAATTGCATGAGCCATATTTTAAATGAATCTGCAATATGGCGAATGAGATTAGGCTACATTTAGAATTTCTATTCACTGTAGAACTTCTTGACTCTTTTTCGAGCAGGACTGACTTTTTAAAATGACATATTTATCTAGATTGGCAGCAATTGTTGACAGAAGTAGAGTTGCTTGCTTGCCTTTGTAAAAAAGAAAAAAATTAATAAAAGAGGTATTGGTAAAGCAATGAATCTTCATTCTGATAATACTAAATGACGAAATCTCTGCCCAACCACATCTTACGAGACGATAAGAGGACCACCAGTCTAACCACAATTGTTTTCTTTAAAAAATTATGATATTTCGAGTGTGCACCTAAAGATATAGAGTGCAAGGTACTGGATGGATCCAGATTTGACCAGGGCCTATGACAACAGAGGCCGTTTCTCTAGACACGAATTTGTTTGGCATATTACAGCACATAATTATTGTAAGGTTCTGTCTTGAATTATGGCTTTCTACAGATTGAAATTTATTGTGTGCAATGGTGGCTTCAGTTTAACGACTCTGTGTGCTTACATTTGGCGTCGCCCTTCTGTTTATCCATGCTTTGGACTGACACTATCAGTGCACGCAGAAGATGAGTTTTGCATTTGTAATTAAACAGAATGTAATGAACTGAACTGACTATGATGGAAGTGTTATTCACACCGAACGAAGCGCTACGATACCGATTTTAATTATATAGAGAAAGTAAAACCTAAAAAGGTGTTTAAATGACGTTGAAGTTGGATGTGTTTCTTCCCATGATACATTTAAAAGAGATGTGTAATGGCAGCTTAAAATGGGTTTTTTGAAAACCACGCTTTAAAGTTGCTTGATTTGATAATAGCTGCTGTTCCAATATTTCTATCAGCCAATCAATCAATCAATTAATCAATCAATCAATCAATTAATCAAAACAAACTAAAATTTCAGTATCATTCTGAACTCAGCAACAGTCTAACGGTTGCTAATGGCGACGATGACATCCATCGTTCAGTCGTGTCGTTTGGTGTTGCAACAGCGACGTCTATTATCTAATGATCTAAATTATCATCACTTCCGAAATCCTTTACGTCAAATTGTGCGTTTTCGTATTGGACATGTAACTTACACACAGAAGCTATAAATAATTTTAAAATGCGTTGTCATGCAACGATGTTTTTGCCGATGTGATCATTCGATGGTCAAGTTAAGTCTAGCTTTTCTTTACGTTGCAATTAATTCACGTTTGAATCAATTTTAGAGAGGCTTTAAATGTAAAAAGAGGTGTCATTAAAAATGAGCAATTAACAATGACGCCGATGACGAATTGAGTCGAGTCTAATGTCTAGCTTTTTATGGCCTTGTTTTATTCCAGATCTGATGGGTTTTTAAATTAAAGACGGGCATCCATGGTCACCAATTTGTTCGCCGAATTACATTTTCCCATCCAATGGAAGACTGCGATCATCCAATTGCCAAGATCGATCAATCGAAGAAATCCGATTACTGTATAGAGAAATTGTCCACAAGTACATCTATCCTACATTTACACAACTGCCCATGAAGCAGTTACTTAGAGACTAATTCGCCTTCCTGTCCACCGGATCCACAACAACTGCGCTGGTCTCCATCTTCCATCATACAAGTTGATACTACTAGCCTTTGTGCAACTGACCTATATAATACATGTAACCCTCGTTTCACTGGACTTTGATCAGCAAGGCCTTTGACACCATCTGTCACGTGACTCTTGCTTCCAGGCTCTGCAGCTTAGACGTAGCAGACAAGGTCTACTATTGGCTCACAGGCTTACTAAAAGACCAGAGTGATACCACACGATTTGCCGGACGGTTGTCAGGTGTTGCCGGTGTCACGAAATAGAGTATTCCCCCGTATTAATCGTACCTCCCCAAATGAAGGTAAATCGAAAAAGTCACTTCCGCGTGTATTTATTTTTCAAAAATATATTTTTCAACTGCTCTGTTTTGAACAATGACACTGACAGGTATTTTATTCCGACTAGATAATTTTGTTTCTTTGGTTTTAGGGCACTTAGAACATTTAAAACACTAAAAAACACTCAGAGTCACTAAATAAATTCGAGTTGCCTTTATCTGAACAATGCTTAAGACACTTAAAACAATATCAGAGTCGCTTTAAATTTTGGCAACAGCATAAATTTTTCAATAATACGCATTTTTCAATAAAGGGAATAGAGTGGTTTAACCCCTCACCCCCGGATAGCCAAACCCGGTAAATTCCATCATGGGGATAGATTACTTCATCTCCCATATAGCTTTCATGGATATAGAATATCACGTGACACCGGCATCAATGCCTGTGTCGTCCAGGGTTCAGAGTTCGAACCATCCGGTTTTGTTGCGAACGCCTCTGACCTCCACCCAGTCGATCAGCAGAACTTGAACCTTAAGTATAACAGGGTATACATGTAACTTGTTGCAGACATTGATCATTGGTGAATCGACGAGAGCTGCCATCTCAATGGGACTCGACCATAATAACCTGCACCTGGATTCTTCTCTAAGTAAGCTTAAACGAGAGATTCTCATGCTCCGTCGCGGAAATACCAAGTCCCCTTGTCTCAAACATGAAGATCCTGAGAGTGATCAAACGAGAATATTTGGCGCAATATAAATTTTGAATGAATGCATACATGTTGATTGTTGAGGCAATCGTCTTGCACACCTTTTTACCGTTAAAAGAAGAAGCTATATAAATGATCCTTGCAATGAATCTTTATATACTTCTTCTTTCCAGAAAATATAAATAATAAAATAATATAAATAATCATTGCAGTCAGTCTTGATATAATTTCTCAATGGAGGACATGATTTTGTTTGTACGTGGCGGCGAAATCCTAATACAAAGGGTTTAGAAGTCAATGTGGATTGATCATCAGCAGTGGTGACACACCAAACTATTTACACAAAGTCTGGATTTACCTCCCGGTTACGCTTCGCTCTCTACTTGTGGCCCATCCGGCTGGGTTCTAAAAGTCTCTCAAGTCTTTTTTCTTTGCTCGTGGTTGGGCTGGGAGCGCCTCTGACTAGTTTCTTGAAGGGGCGCTATATAAATGCTATGAATGAATGAATGAATGAATGAAAAAGATGAACCCTTTCCGGTATAAACAATCAAAAGAGTGAATTACATTTTTTTATGGAGCGGCTAATCGCTTTAAATGGGTGTGCAAGAGAGATCCATTCTTTCACTTGAAACTGACGAAACAAAGGTTTACCACGTCACCGTCTGGAATCGCTATTGACGTCGTAATCATCGCCACCATCAGCATCACTGTCACCGACTTTGTTTTCGTCACAGTCATCGTCATCATCATCATCGTCACCGTCACAGTCATCGTCATCATCATCAGTTTTTTAAGTTACTCCAAACTAACGATAAATAACGAATTGGGACGGTTGAAACGGTTGCCGTGAATAGACCTTGATTCACTCCATTTCACAACTAGACATTTATTTCTTGATTTTTCAGTTCTATGATTAAATCGTAAATCTTGATGGAACCTAACATAAAACTGCTTTGTTTACACTAGTCATTGAAATTAAAAGTATACAATTACAGGATTCCACAATCATGAGAGATTTGAGTTATTGATTAGACATCAATAATTACGATACCATGATAGTGACAAGTCAAAGCTTTTACTACACGAAAACAACAGAAGAAATCCAACTAAAAATACAGATATGTTCAGACAAGAAATTACAACGATAGTTTGATCAGAATGAAAGCAAATAAACAAAAACATGAACTTAACGACATTGGCTTAATAATTACGATTCTAGCATTGACATTCTGGATTAGTAAATTCAGCTTGAAACAGAGACTCAATATGCTAAACTTGGAAAAGAGACTCAATATGCTAAACTTGGAATGGAGACTCAATATGATAAGCCTGGAATAGAGACTCAATATGATAAGCTTGGAATAGAGATTCAGTATGTTCGGCTGGTAACATTGTAAACATGGGCGGAGTTTACCAAGCTCCCGGGCTTATCACCCTCCCCCCCCCACCCAAAAAGGCTCTATTTCCTCCAAGAACGGAAACCAAACTCCGCCCATAATTGAAACGCGATCTGTTATTTATCTCAGATCTAAAGTTTCTGTTAAGATCTTTTAACGAAATGCACGACAATAATAACTAACAGGACAAGCCCTTTAATATGGCGCACACGTGCAATGGAAGCACCAGCGTATTGGTCACGTCGCAGTGGCAATGTTAAAAATAGTGTTGGGTCAACAAAATACACAAGAGACGCTGACCAAATTATTTCGACAACGTATGCACTGAACAACGTAACATTGAAACAAGTCATGTGCTACCTCAAAAAACATTTAAAGTCTTTCAAAACCGATAAAAAAATACGCTTTACAATTTCTCCAGCAATACGAAACAATGGTTATATATATATATATACATATATATATATATATATATATATATATATATATATATATATAAATTTATCGTAATTGCAATTTAAAAATTCTAGAAACGACACTCGAAAGCCATGCAGAATAAAGGCACCTGCAGCTTATTCACGACTTCAAGTGCATGCATTTTGCACAGAATAGTTAAAAGGATTCTTTATTAAATTAATAAGACGGAATACATTACCCAGAAAATAACACTGACATTTTTTAGAGTCAGTGTTTGGGTAAAGGTGGAGTCTATTTAGACTGCACTTTTATTACAGGTCTCTTCAAACGTAAGAAGCAAAGGAAAATTAGACTGAAATTCGCTGTTGGATATAACCGATATTCTAAATCATCACCGTCAACGGACATTGTCTCGTTTTGAGTTGTCACATTCTATTATCAGTGCATTTTAAAACCATTTATAGTGTTGGTAGATATGTTGCTGGGGATATCGTGGAGGTAGAGGAGATCAACTGAATCTGTGATCCAGGAGATAAAACACCTAAGAGGTGATATGACATTGCTGCAGAGGACTATCAAGCAGAAGCTGACGTATTTCGGTTACGTGATGCGCGCGGACGGACTGGATATAGCAATGCAGCTGGTATGCGGAGAGGGAACGAGGAGAAGAGGACGGCCGAGGATCAGATGGATGGAGGATGTACAGTTTGTACACAGGAGGACAGGGGTGAATCAAGAACAACTGAGGGATGTGACGCAGAACAGAATGGAGTGGAGAGGGCTGGTCATGACGGTCGCTAGAGTTACCCCGAACTGATGGCACAAGGTGGCAATGTGAGATATTTCTTGAAGGTGTCTGGCGTCGGCTCTCGCACAGTGGCCATTTTTCATAGCATCGGCTTTGAAACGTTTTAAAGGTTACAAAGTTAGCGCTCTAACTGAGAGCATACCTTTATAGTAAAACGATATGCGTATATGGCGTTATTTGTTTCAAAACAACAACATCGAAATTTAATATTTTATAAATAAGGACAATGAAATGTCAATCGATGGATATTAAGTCAATCTACGTTGTATTGGATTACGAAGATTCATCAAAGGCAGTTATACACATCACTTTTAAGTGCAAAACTATGTATAGAAAATTGAATTGCAACAAAAAGGTATCTAAAATGGGACAACAAAGCTTGAGACAATTCCCTAAAACTAAGAGGCATGCAGCAAAAGCGTCTGATAAACATTCCGCGTCGCATTATGTGAGCAATTCTTTCTGAATACTAAATTTCAACTACAACGTCAGAAGTTGAAAGTTTTTCGAATGAAACGCTTTTTTCACCAGATTCACTCGGGAATAATGTTATGAAGACTGGAAATGTTAAGCACCTCTAAAACAATTTGAGCATTCGCTATATAACGCATTGGTCACACATTTGTGTACGATTAAGTTTTTCATAACGCCATTTATATATATAGCATTAGTTTCCAACGATATAAAGGTGTTGATTGCGTACCGAAAATAAAATGAAAATACAATTATTAATATTGTTTTCTCTGTTACTACCACTAGCACAATCGCGATTAATTAAAATGTTATCTATATACATTTATATAAATGTTTGTATGTGCACTCGTAATAGCGATCCTTCGAGGTTTTTACTGAGAAGCTCCCGACTAGATTAATGCTCTACACTTCTGTCTGTCAGTCTCTCCTCTGCTCTGTCTCTTCTCAAAACCTGCTTCTTCTCGCGGGGCCTTGCGCACTGGGAGCGCCTCTGAACGGTTCACCCTACTAGAGGCGCTTTATAAATGTCTAAATACAATACAATACAGGCAACTACTGAATTGCAGTTTCACGCCAATGCGCTGAGCAATTGCAAGTGGAGAACTTGCCCCAAGGTCCATAGGAAGCGATTGGAGGTGGATTCGAAAATTCAACCCTATATATAAATCATGTTAAGCTGGGAGTTCCTCAAGGCTCTGTCTTTATATATGTTTTTATACAATACAATACAATTCTATATATCGCAACTCACGAAACAGCAACAAACAAAACTGATTGTATTTGCACGTGTGCACCCATGGAACAATTTGAATAAATGCTATATAGTTGATCTTCGCCATACTAGTTCGCTGAACAAATTTCTGTCCAGGGTAACGGCCTCTGTTGCCATAGACCCTGGTCAAATCGGATCCATCCATCCATCCGAAACAATAAAGGACATATCAAAACTGAAAGTCACCGATATCCAAGAATAAAGAATATGGCAATGCCCATCATTATATAACGTTGGTTTCATGCGTTTTAAAGGTGTTCTTGCACCTCAATTTACTCGAAATTACAATTATTACTGTGTCAGTTATAGTCACTTTTACGACCACACTCACACTCAATATAACTGTCCTCATCACTATAATAGCGTGTTTGGGCCGAAAGCCATTCTGAATAGCCTACCTTACTTCCAATATATGTATTCTGTGATCATGATAAAAAAAAGATCATTAGCGACGCCCTACTCCTTTGTACAGGCTTTCACAGTGGCGGTGTGGTGTAATGCTTGTGTAGAGTTACTATAGAATTGGAGGAGCAGATAAATCGAGAGTCGTTGATATTTCTAGGGGCGCCGTTCTTCAAGGGAAAGGCATTTGATGACGCACTTCAAGACCAAAGAGATAGCCTGGACCAGGTTGGAAAGGATTTGCTGAGACTGACTGTACATCGAGCTTTGGTGTTGCAGGGGTCATGCTTAACTAGATTCCTTTACCCATTACTCCGTTAAATGTACATTAACTATATTTCATTTTACTGTACCATGTATGTAGACCAAAATGCGGTTAGCAATTGGTGAATTAAAGAAGATTCTTATATTATCTGAACTTATCCGTAACAGAAATAGAGACAGTAGCTGTAATAATTGCAATTTCGATTTGATTTCTGTGTTGAATTGATTTGATCAGTTTAAGAATTTGTATGGCGCCCCTCAAGAAGTCCACGCAGAGGCGCTCCTGGTCCAGTGATGGTGATATAAAAAAGAGTTTTAAATAACCTCCTTGACATTGGGGAGTAATGCATAGAACTTTTCGCGGCCAACACCTTTAAAACGGGTGAAAATAATGTTATATATAAACAAAGAACAGGCTTTACATCATATTTAATTCTCACGATGTTCTTTATGTAGTATTGACTCAACTGCTTTTAAGGGTGTCTACCGTTATCAGCATTTCCAATAACGTTTTCTTTTTTTAATTCTGCAAGTCCGCCTCTGTCTCTGTTTCTGACACTAGGGCGAGAATTGCCAGGGGAGTTGGGGTTTCAACCCCCAGTATTTCTTAGAGCCCCATAGTAAAGTCTGATTTTCACACGCCAGTGGATGATGGTCCAACCCCCCAGTTATTTTTCCACAACTCTTACTCTGTCTGCTTGTCTGCCTTATAAGTATCACTTTCTGTGTGTGTATCCACAAATCAATAAATTCATTCGAATAAATTTTTCTGCTGATTTCAATTTATTTCAATTTGTTTTATCATCTCGAAGTTTGTCGTTTCGACCGATCAGCAAATCACCGGACGAGGTCGTCGTCATAGTAACGGTCCAATCAGGTTGGCATGGCAACGCGCAGTAAGTCTCTAGCAGTAAAACTGGAAAGAGTTTGATGGATGGAATGTGGAAACTGTGTAGTGACGCCATTGACGACGACGATGATGATTATTGTTTCATTTGTTGTTGCTGGTGAGAAATCAACATGATGAAGCTGATAGGGATAACGACGCAGAGGAGGATAATTGAAGAGTTTGAAACATGTGGATGGATGGATCCGATTATGACAACAGATGCCGTTACCCTAGACAGTAATTTGCTCGACGTATTACAGCACTTAAGAGCTGTCTTCTTAAATTGAAATTTTCTGCTGTTTGTAATCGACATGATTCTATATCATCACGGTTATCCGACATTGTTTAAGATGACTCAGTCGCATATTGCAAACATCTCATTTCTAAACTATTTATAGCATTAGTAAGCACGTTCTTAAAGGTGTCAGAACTCTCACTTTGTGCTTTATTATTATTCAGAAGTTTAACGTCGTACTATTACATCAATGACCGTTGACGACAATACAGATAATATACAATGCAATGAAAACAAATTTCTAGTATCCTAGAAACACAATCGAAATGCGTCTAATTTAAGCTTCACAATCTCAGCAATGTTCAATCTTTAACTTACAATCTCTATGCTCATAAATTGTGACAATGTGATCTAATGTAAACCAAGCAACATTGTTTTACATTAATTGACTTACACTCTAATTTAGGGAGGGGGTTCAGAACGTCCCCGTCGTCTCTCCCGGGCAACAGAACTCGGTCCTGGACTCCTGGCTAAATCTGAACCAGGGAAGAGGGAGAGACCTGATCAGTCGCCCTGCAATCCGATTGATCAAGAAACTTCAATATGGATAGCACAGCTAGACGACTGGAGGCTATCCATAAAGGAGCGGCTGATGCAGGCGGAAGCTTCGCCAGGGTCATAAGTCAAGTAAGTCAAGTCTTACACACTAATTTTAAACTGTGACTTTAATAAGCAATAATAACTACAAATGTTTAATACAAATTATAACTCTGGTCCCAAATACTAAGTATTTTCTAATACTGTTCATATCTTCCAGCACAATCTTCTTCTTTCCCTTCAGGCTAGAATTATTCCCTCTGGCGAGGGGTCAGCCACTCGGATCCTTCTTCTCCACTTGTCGCTGCTTCCGGTGTCTTCTTTCTTCAATTTGAGCAGCTTCAGGTCTTGTTGTATCACGTCCTCCCATCTTTTCTTCTGTCGCCCCCGACTGCGTCGACCATATACCTCCGCCTGCATGATTCTTTTGACGCAGCTACCCTCCTCTTTTCTCATTACGTGTCCATACCATCGCAGCCTGGTCTCCCGTGCTTTGTCAGTGATGCATGCCACACCGAGCGTCTTCCTGATGTCTTCACTTCGTTTCATGTCTTTCAGTGATATTCCAAGCATCCATCGCAGCATTCTCATCTCTGTTCTTTCCAGCAAACTCTCGTCCCTTTTCGTTAATGCCCAGGCCTCTGCTCCATATAGCATTACTGGCCTTATCATCGTTTTGTAGATTTTTCCCTTCAGGTGAGTCGGCATTTTAAAGTCGCACAACACTCCAGATAGTTCTCTCCACTTCTGCACAATGCACGTGTAATAAATTATATGTACATATATATAAATAAAGAGAAGATTCTGTAACGTGTGTCTGTCTGTCTGTCTGTCTGTTTGTCCGGAATGCATTTCAACAGTTTTTGAGCTTTTCACTCCAAACCTTCACTACTGTGTAGGTCTCGGCATGAGACACAAAGTCGAGGGGTTGGCGATTCTCTCCCACCATGGGGGCCAGGGTGGGGAGCGAAACCCCCAATTTTTTTTTCAATAAAACGCAACTATTGATCTCAAATTTTTTACCTAGATAGAGGGCCATCAGAACCACCCGGTTCAGTGGTTGGCGAATCTCTGCCACCATGGGGGCCAGAGGAGGTGGGGCGAAAACACTAAGACGTAAGTTTCTTAAACACCTTCTTAAACGCTTGCATGGTCACTATATAAATGGTGAGAACAGCTGATGTAACGAAAATCCTAATTTCACGGGTGACGTACTGGCGCAGGTCGGTGTGGTGGGGTGAGGTGGGGAGATGGTGGGGTGGGTGAGGGTTGGGTGGGATTGAGGGGTGGGGGTGAGTGGGGAATTTCCCCGAAAACCCTAATTTCACGGGTGGCGTACTGGTGGAGCTCGGAGTGTGGTAGGGAGGGGAGGAGTGGGGGATGGTGAGTGGGGGAGTTGAGGGTAGGAGGTGGGTCGGTGGGGTGGGGTGGGGAGAGGGTGGGGTGGGAAGGGTTGGGGGTGAGAGGGGTGGGATGAGGGGAATTTTCTCCGAAAACCTAATTTTACAGGTTCAGTACCGGGGGGGGGTCAGAGTGCGGTGGGGTGTTGTGGGGGTTGGGGCGGGGGGCGTGGTGTGGTGTGGTTGTGGCCGGGAACGGGTAAAATCCTCAATTTTCCGGGCAACGCCGGGTACCCCAGCTAGTATATAATATGTATGTGTATATAATAAGCATACATATATATCACGTCGTCAGCTACGCTCTGCTGATAGGGGAGTCCTCTTAGTTCCTTTTGCTCGTACTACTACCATGAAGGATCGAGCCTTTTCTGTGGTTGGACCAGTGGTCTGGAATGGCCTTCCTTTTGAGCTACGCCTACACCCTGGGACTCTACCAGGATCCTTCCTTACTAAACTTAAAACTGTTCTTTTTGTGCGCGCTGGAGTTGGGAGCGCTTCTGAGTAGTTTTTCTTGAAGGAGCGCTATATAAATGTCCGAATGAATGAATGAATGAATGAATGAATGAATCATAATTATTCAAGGTTAGGTGTCCACATAGTCAAGCATCATCATATGTGCAACATTGTGCATGTTTCAGCATGTTAAAACAACAGCAACGTTTAATCCACTGCAACAGAGAAACGAAACATTATGTAACGCTTAATGCATCAATCAAACCATGTATAATAAAAACAAATTTTTTAATAAAACAGACATTCAATATCCAATATGCCATATTTATGTTTTACTGAAATCATATTTCAAAATATATGTTTTATGAAACAACATATTCATCAACATTAGAAGAGAAATTGCTGTTTGTTTTAAACATGTGCTTCAGTAACCAATATAATTATGCAAAACCAAAACCAAAAATGCACAGGGCACACATATTGTGCATATACAGTGGCCATTTTTATATAGCAACGGTTGAGAACGTTTTAAGGGTTACAAATTTAGCGCTCTACCTGAACGCGTTTGTACCGTTTTTAAAATATATCTTCATGATGGCGCTATTTAAAACAAACAGTTTTAGTAATAAGACGAATAAAATTCCATTCGATGCACATTGAGTCAATAACGATTCTACGTTATACGTGGATGCAAGGAATTAGGGTGGATTCAAAACACCCGTAGTTGAAACATTATATATAGTAAATTTGTAATACAATAAAAGGGTGTCAAAATTGGGACAACAAAGCTTGAGACAATTCCCTATAACTAAAAGGTAAGCAGCAAAAGCGGCAGATAAACATTCTGCGTCGTATTCTGTGAGAGTTTTTTTCTGAATATTAAGTTTCAGCTGCAACGTTAGAAGTTTTTTTTTAAATCGCCGTTTATTGACATTCAATCTGACAGACAGCAGAATGATTGCAGGTACAGGTTATACGACCCACTATAGCAAGACAAGCAGGTCGGCTTTACAGCAGTGGGTTTGGTAGCTTAACACTAATCAACCTCTTTGTCCCCCGAGTCAGGACCGCCATGGCTCAATCCAGATCTTTTGCCTGCATTGGTCCCTCTCCATGGAAAGGGCTTCCCCCCACCATCAGTTCGCTCTGTCATTCTCTCTGGAAGTCTTTCTTCGTCTTTCTCTCGTCTAAGAACTTACCTTTTTCTCTCGGGGTTGAGCGTACTGAGAACGCTTCTGAAAGGCTCTTACTGCGAGAAGCGCTTGATAAATGGTCAGATAAGATAAGATTATTAAAAGCACGTTCTTAGATTGAAATTTCCTGCTGTTTATAATAACCGACATCAGCAAATTAATGTGTATTCATTACATTTCAAAAATATCTATAGCATTATTAAACACGTTCTTGAAGGTGTCTAGCGTCAGAACTCCCACGTTGTGCATATACAGTGGCCAGTTTTATATAGCACCGGTTAGGAACGTTTTAAGGGTGACAAATTTAGCGTCCTAACTGAGCGCGTATATACCGTTTTTTAAAAACATCCTCATGGTGACGCTTTTTTGACATTCACATCAGTCTTAGGTAAAACAAAATATATATATATATAAGATTTGTGATCTAATAAAAGGGTGTCGAAATTGGGACAAAAAGCGTGAGACAATTCTCTCTAACTAAAAGGCTTGAAGCAAAAGCGTCATTCTGTGTCGTATTCTGTGGGCAATTCTTTCCAAATACTAAATTTCAGATGCAACGTTTGAAGTTGAAAGCTTTTGAAATAAAACGTTTTTGTCATCATATGTTTCTCAGGATAAGTTTCCCAATAAAAGGCGATTTGCGGTGAGACCAAGGAAAACTAACACCTTGTCATGTCACCCATTGAGGATATTCTCAAATCTATCACCCAAAGACACACCACGCCCTCAAAAATAATCATCATCCCTAAAAACTTTACCCCAGGTGTCACGAAATAGAGTACCCCCGTATTGATTGTATCCCCCAAATAAAAAAAGTCGAAAAAACAGCTTCCGCGTGTATTTTTTTGCAAAATTAATTTTCATCTGCTTCGTTTTGAACAATGACACTAACAGGTATGTTTATTCCTACTAGATAATTTGTTGCTTTGGTTTTAGATCACTTAAAACATTTAAAACACTAAAGAACACTCAGAGTAACTAAATAAATTCGAATTACCTTTATCTGAGCATTGCTTAGGACACTTAAAACAATTACAGTCACTATAAATTTTGATTACAGCATAAAAAAGTTATTATGCGCATTTTTCAACAAAGGGATAGAATGGTTTACCCCTCTGAATAGCATAGACCGGTTAATTCCATCCGGGGAGATAGATTATTTCATCCCAGGGGTAGCTTTCAGAGGGGATACTCCGTTTCGTGTCACCGGCAGCAATGGATATTTTGTCAGTCGTGGTTGTAATAATGTCACACAAACAATAATCATGTTATGACGACTGATAATGTTAAGCACCCCTAAAACAATTTGAGTAATTGCTATATAACGCATTGACCTTTATGGTGTTGTGAGCAAATTTTAAAACACTATTCAAATATATTATGGCATTAGTCTCAACTGATATAGAGGTGTTGTACGCGTACCTAAAATAAATTGAAATAATTATTATCATTACTGCTTTCTATGTTACTATCACTATTGTATTGTATATTCATTTAATTGAAAATCAGACAATTCCTGGTGACACACCGCACCCGGTTACATGTCAAAAATGTAAAATAAAACAAAGAAATAATAATATCGATAAGTAAAGTAATAATAATGTAATAAAAAATTCGTTTAAATAAATAAAGTAAAGTAAAGTAGCGGAAGCCATAGAATGCGCCTATCTGTCTGGTTGTTGTTGTTAAATGTTAGAGAAAAAGGGTTATTAAGTAACCATGATGTTCTGATAAAGATGACTGTACTCGGAAGGATAAATACCGATGTTACTCCTGCCTCAAATTCGTAGTAAAAGATGATGAATGTTGTTATATGCGTAAAGAGTAGTCCAATGCTGCATCTCGACAGCGAAAAACTCTTTCATTATTGACAGCCATGTGGTTGAGATTGTAGATGTTGAAATCGTCCAAAAAGCGCGCAATTACTCGCAGTTTCCTCGGGAGGCATAACAGAATCGAAACAGCTGGCAGGATTACAAAATCCAAGGGGTATAGTCTTCTTGTAGTGTAAATATCCAATTCTGAAAGTATCCGAAAGAAGCATGAGAATCGCGGTTATTAGTTGCTTCGGCAAAAATGGTCATCTCGTGGTGCATGAAATATCGTCCTGAAGTACGCAATTCCTCGCAAATGACTCTGTAGGCATCACTGAATCGGGCTAGGACGCATTAATTACCCGAAGGAAACAGTTATTTATCAGAAAACGGCTGAAAACTCAAAAAAAGCCACATTTCCTCAAACAAAATGCTAGCTGCAACCAGAAGTGCAGCCAAGCAAGAACCAGGTAGTCTAGCACGAAAAGCGCCACCGCTCCATACGAGGTTTTTTATCATTCCCTTCTTCAGATCCATTTTCAATCTTCCTCTTAGTGGATCCCCTCTATTCCAAAAAGATTCCTTTTCCAATTGCTATTCTTCCCTTGGTCTCGGCTGTACACCTGCAATTCTCTGTTATCAGGCATCGCAGATAACAAAACTGGTGTACGCCATTGATGATAATTTTTTGCAACAGTTATTTATCAGAAAACGGCTGAAAACTCAAGAAAATGCCACATTTCCTCAAACAAAATGCTAGCTGCAACCAGAAGTGCAGCCAAGCAAGAACCAGGTAGTCTAGCACAGCGTTTCCCAAAGTGGGTTCCGCGGAACCCAGGGGTTCCGCGGGACAAGCACAGGGGTTCCGCGAAAAGCTGTAAATAATCAAAATTTTAGTGAAAATGCACCGACAGTTTGAAACTACAGTCAATCGTCTTTTGTGTTTTGTCGTCGTCCGTTAAGTGGATATCCGAACTTTCATTGCCCATCATAAATCCAGTTATAATTTATAGACATCGATCACTGCTGAGACGTACGTAGGTCAGAGCAGTAAATCTGAACAGGAACTCAGCCAATAATTATGAGCACGATTTGGCGTAATCGCAACAACTTAAAAAATACCGCCAAGCAAGTCAGAATAGGCCTATCTTACAGCGCAGCTGTGACAAATAATAATTTGATCTGCTGGTGCAAAAATTTGCCAAAATTTAGTTACTCTCTCGCAAGCTTGGGTTCTAAGCCGCTCTTGTCTTATGTGGTACAGCTGACAATAAGAAACCAGCTTTCAAGTGTCAAGTCAATAGTAGAAAAAATGCATAAGAAGAAGAAAATGGGCTATTCGTATTCTAACCTACATGTGCGCTACTACTCTCAGTAGGCCCTATTGTGATCCACGAGTCTTGGTTTTCAAAACAATTCACAAAACAATTCAAATTAATTTTTTACATAAGAGAAATAAACTTTCTACAATAGCTTTGTGGTTTAGTAGGGCTATGTAGTATGTAGCCTATATTAGTATGGTTTCTAGGCGCTATGCACGTTTCAGTGCGTTTAATTGAGGTTGGGGTTCCGCAAGAAAATTTTAGGGCACGAAGGGTTCCGTGGCCCAAAAAGTTTGGGAAACGCTGGTCTAGCACTAGCACAATCGCGATTAATTATATTACATTGCTATTTATATAAATGTTTGCAACAGAGGTCGTTACCCTGGACAGAAATTTGCACGTCATATTGCAGCGCTTAAGAGCTTTTTTAACAACTGAAACTAATTAGATTGAAATTTAATGCTGTTTATAACCGACATGCTTCAATATTATACCTTTATTCTGTAGGCCTATTCGTTGCATTTCTAAACTACCTATAGCGCTGGTAGACACGTTCTTGAAGGTGTCTTAGACTAGCAGAACTCCCACGTTTGTTTGTATGTGTATAATTATTCATTTGTCATAGCATCCTTTCAAGTTACCTACTGCAGTATTATATTTACTTTTCCAAACTGGACAACTTCGGTACTGATCTTTGGTACTCTCTCGGACCGTCATCATGGAGTACTGGCACCTAGTGTTTTTCAGGCCATTCTCTTCTCAACCGAATATACATAGGAATCGAAATAAATAATACTTTTTAAAATCTATTTCACGGACTTCCAACAATAGAAATTTTTCTGAAAACATGGAAATTAACTGGACTCCTTTATCCATTACCCCGTAAAATGTATATTAACTATAATTTCATTTTGCTGTACCATGTCTGTAAACCAAAATGCGGTTAGCAATTGGTGAATTAAAGAATATTCTTATATTATCTTATCTTACAGTAGGCCTAATAGTTACTCTGCCAGTTATCCGTAACGGTAACAGTGACAGTAACTGTGATAATTGTAATTTTGAATTGACTTCTGTGTTGAATTGATTCAGTCTAAGAATTTGTATGGCGCCACTCAAGAAGTCCACGCAGAGGCGCTCCTGGTCCAGTGATGGTGATATAAAAAGAGTTTTAAATAACCTCTTTGACACTGGCTAGAAATCCCTAGACCCGTTCGCGGACAACACCTTTAAAACGGTCGAAACTATTGTTATATAAGTTAAAGAGGCGAGTAATGTAGCATAGTTCAAACGTAGTGATGTCCATTATATAGCATTGACCCAACTTATTTTAAGGGTGTCTTTCATTGTCAACTTTTCCAATATCGTTTTGCTGGTTTGCGTCCGCAAATTACAGTATACAGCCTCATTAATTCTTCAAGTCCGATTCTGTCTCTGTTTCTGCCACCAAGGCGAGAATCGCCAACCAATTGCCTGGGCGGTTGCGGGTTTCAATCCCCAGTCTTCCTTGGAGTAAAGTCTGTTTTCACACCCCAATTTCTACTGGATAATGGCCCAACTCCCCACAGTTATTTCTCCACAATTCTTACTCTGTCTGCTTTATAAGAATCATTTTTCTGTGTGTGTGTTGTTGGGTTCACTGGCTCTAGTCTAGAAGATGATGAGTAATACTCAGGTCCGTAATGTAAAATAACATCGATTTATTCAATAACAGAGCAGTCTGACAAGAAGTAGGTTAACGTTACCCAAAGCTGACATGAAGTACGACCGATACAGCTGATTCGACAGAGCTGACGTGAAGACACACCAGGCTAACGGAGCCCAAAGGAAGACGGATGTAGGCCAGTTCACCAACGAGGTGGGACGGCAATCGAAGAAGACAAACGTCGTAGAACACGAACCACACGCCACGCTCAACAGGAGTCGAACACACACCACAGAGTAGACCCACGACAAGAAGCAAGCCCCCACAGTAGTAGCCCTTTAAATAGGCCCTGCCCTTCCCTCAACTCCCACATAGTCAAGGAGAGTCCAAGTAAGGAAGCCCAGAGGGGTAATAGGTAGCTAACACTCACATACCCCCCCACCAGAACATGAGGAGTCCAACGGGGACGACGAACTATACGAACAATGCTACGCCTAAATGCAAAATCACTCAGTACAAGCCATTACACGTACTAAGCAATTCAGCAAGACTTAACTAAATAATGCATCGCACTCATAAATAACGTAAGAGTCCGATATAATCATGATCTGAATACACAAACTTCATATAACCCAAATCATCAGTTCACACGTAATCACGATATATATACATACACATCAATAGTTCAAATGTCCAAAAAACTATATCTGAAACACAAGAAAAAATTTGGACACCAACTGGTGTATCAAAAATGAACCAAAATGTATAATGGTCATCGGCACAAGCCACCCTACACTACAGACACACTGAAGAGTTCATTGCCGAAGAATTCCGTGCTTTCCTTCTATGACAGAACGTTCCATTGAAACTGTTTCTGGACAGTGTTTGACTTTTCATGACAGAATGTTCCATTGAAACTGCTTCTGGACAGTGTTTGACTTTTCATGACAGAATGTTCCATTGAAATACGACGAGGATAGACGTACCAGAGAGCATCTCTAGCACGCCCGACGACTCCGCTGTGAGGAGACAAGTGGAGACACTGATTGACGTGTGCCCTCACCCGCTCCCACTCACATTACGCAGATGGACGACTCAGAATGTCCGGCAGAACATTCCATTCGCCTGGACGATGTCTAATGTCCAAGTTGTACTGTTCCAGCTCCAAACTCCATCGCAAGAGCTTCATATTTTTGTTCGCCATCTGATGGATGAACTGCAAAGGTTTATGATCGGTGAACACCAGGACGACTGCGGATCCAAAGTAGACACTAAAGGCCCGCAAGGCGACCATCAGTGCCAGCGCTTCCTTCTCTATGGTCGAATAGCGAATCTCCTGCGGCAGCAGCTTCCGACTCAAATAGCAGATCGGGTGTTCCAATCCATCCTTCATCTGAAACAAGCACGCTCCCAGACAGAATTGAGAAGCATCAACACCCACACAAAACTGTTTAGTAAAGTCAGGAGGTATTAAGATAGGTCTAGAAGCCAGACGAGATTTTAGATCAAGAAAAGCAACCTCCGCTTCCTCATTCCATCTAAAAGGAATCCCTTTCTTTGTCAAAGCCGTGAGCGGCAAAGTAATATCAGAGAAATGAGGCAAGTACCTCTGATAGTATCCCGCTAATCCTAAGAAAGATTGCACCTGTTTTTTAGTAGCAGGCCTAGGAAATTTCAACACCGCTTCCACCTTCTTCAACCTTGGCTGAACTCCGTCAATCCCAATGTGATGACCCAAGAAATCCACAGACGCATTCGCAAAGACACATTTAGCCAGATTCAGAGTTAAACAAGCATCAGCTATTCGAGATAACACTTTTCGCAAATGAACCAAATGATCCGACCATGCTAAGCTGAAAATGATGATGTCGTCTAAATAAGCATCACAAAACTCATTCAATCCATTCAGCACTTTCGTAATTAACCTTGAGAACGAAGCCGGAGCATTCTTCAGGCCAAAACTCATGTATTTCCATTGGTAATGCCCTTTCGGGGTGACAAACGCAGTTAACGGAACTGACTCCGGATGCATCGGGATCTGCCAGTAACCTTTAGTCATATCCAGCTTTGTTATAAACCGTGACTGACCCACTCGATCAATTAACACCTCCACCCGTGGCATAGGAAATGGATCCGGAACAGATAATCCATTCAGTTTCCTGAAATCTGTACAAAGACGATCTGTACCGTTTGGCTTAGGCACCAAGACAATCGGAGCTGCCCACGGACTCTCGGACTCCTCTATTATCCCCGCTTCCAACAACTGATTCACCTCTTTATCCACCCTCGCCATTTTCTCAGGATTTAACCTGTAAGGGTATTGTCGAACAGGGCGAGCACCTTCAACCAAATCAATTCTATGAGACACCATAGATGTTTTACCCGGTACGTCACTAAACACATGTGCAAAGTCATGCAAAACATCCCGCAATTCCGCACGACATTCAGCAGACACTTCACATTGTAAGACCTTATCCTCTAAAGTCACATCATTCATCCTCACATCCGGATTTACCACCAACACAGAAGCCACCACCTCCTCATTCGGTCGCTCATACACCACATCCATACGATCCACATAGCGCTTCATCAGATTCACATGTACCACCCGTTCCGTTTTTCTTCGATCCGGGGTACTCACTAAATAATCGACCGGACCAAGTCGACGTACAACCACATACGGTCCACAATATTTGGTCTGTAAAGGTTTACCCACCAACGGAATCAAGAGTAAAACCTTTTCACCTTCCTCAAAAGACACAGCACGTGACTGCTTATCATACAGTTGCTTCGATTTACTTTTCGCATCAACAGCATTTTCACCAGCAAGTTTCAATCCAACACGCATACGTTCACGTAATTGTAAAACATAGTCAATCACGTTCTTGCCAGACACTTCATGTACAACATCTTTCGCCAACCATTCTTCCTTCATCAATTGCAACATGCCACGCACATCTCTGCCATACATCAAATCAAAAGCAGAAAAGCCAGTACCCTGTACCGGAACCTCTCTATATGCAAACAAGATCCACGGCAACATTGCATCCCAAGAACCCGGATATGTTTCAGCCAACGCCTTCAACATATCTTTCATAGTACGATGAAAGCGTTCGCACGAGCCATTCGTTTGTGGTCTATAAGGACTAGTTTTCAACTGCACAATACCACATTCATGCACAAACACTTGCATCAAATCAGACATGAATTCTGAGCCACAATCAGATAACAATTCTTTCGGAAATCCGAAAAGCGAAAAAACTTCACACAAACATTTAGCCACATCCTGCGCCGTATGATTCTTCAACGGAAACGCAAATGGAAAATGGGAAGCCAAATCAATGACCGTGAGAATAAACCTATTCCCCGTTCCCTCACATACACTCAATGGGCCTACGATATCCATTGCCAAGCGTTGAAACACTTCCTCCATTACAGGCATACTGACCATGGGCGCCCTATAATTTCTGTTTCCTTTGCCTAAGCGTTGACACACATCACATGAACGACAATACTCACGAACGTCTCGATTCACATGAGGCCACCAGAAATGCTTCGTCAACCGATCCAGTGTCTTTCTAGTACCCAAATGCCCAGCCGCTGGTATATCATGGGCCACATGCAACAACTTCTGTCTTAAGTCACGAGGCACAACTATTTGTACCACACCCATTCCTAATGGTGTACACTTCTCCTCCCATCGACGCACCAAGACCTCGTCCACCAACGCATACGGTTGTACACGCCCACCGACAGACACCGTCTCGTCGACTTGTGCATACAATGGTCTCAATTCAGGACACCGGCGCTGGCGCAATATTAATTCCTGTCGGCTAACATATAGCTCCGATCTTTCTGTCACAACAGATTCTGTCGCTGCAAATAAACTCGATAAGTCGCCTTCATCGAAATTCATTCGTTCAACTTGTCTGTCAATTATTTCACCTGGCGTTCGCTCTTGGTCGGCCGACTCCGTACTTTGACCCACTATCTCCGACTGCTCGGGCGCCGCTTCACTGCACACCGCCGTCTCCCTCTCACTCTGTCTCACTGCATGTGCTCTAGCCTGTGCACGAGTCGTCACCGCTACCTCCAACACCTGTCCTGCCAGCGCTGTATCATTACCCACAATGCAATGCACCCCAGCCATTGGAAGTGAATTCATTAGACAGCATAACACCTCACCTTGAACAAATGCACAATCAACATTCACTTTCACCAGAGGACATTCCACAATAGAACCAGATATACCTCTGAGTAATCTCGTTTCATTCATGTGTACAAACTCATGCTCATTCAACCATTCATTAGACACCAAAGACTGCAGCGCTCCACTGTCCCTCAAGAATACCGCCTCCTTTCGTGCACCCTCATCATCAATTACACATCCAATCACACAAAATGGTGCATACAGTTTATCAACAGATTCAATTGGCTTCGGAAAACTCTGTGGTTTAACAGGCGCCGAAACAGTCTGAACCAAACCCACAGGTTTCGCACCCCTCCAATTTTCCATTTGAGTCCCCTCCTTTCGTTTTAATTTCCAACAACTGGCCTTCGTATGACCTGGCGCTCTACAAAATGCGCACGTGACCGGTTCTCCAAAACCAGTGACGTCATCATTTTCCCGCACAGGCTTATTAAACCCATACGTTCCTCTTTGAGGCGAACGTCTACCCCAATTTGTATCACGACGCGTACCATCCTTGTACCCCACGCCTTGACGCTCCCATACATCTTTCTTCTCACTTTCATCAGATGAGAATCCTCGTGTACGGTCGAAAAAATCCCTGCGGAACCCCCCAGAATAATGGTTCGGCCCCTGCTTGTATAACACTGCATATTCATCCGCTAAACGTGCAGCACTTGCAACAGTATCAGGACTCTTATCTATCAGCCACCTGTGTACTTCAATAGGTAACGCTTGTACAAACTGCTCCATGAGAATTACCTCTTTAAATTTTGCTAACTCCTCCCACGAGTTTGTACCCTCAATCCATCTCTGAAAAGGACTCTGCAGTCGAAATGCATAATTCGCATACGTTTCCCTCGGTTTTTTTCGCAACCCCGAAATTTCTTTCGATAAAATTCCGGAATACGTTCGTACGCCGTCAATAGCGCACTCTTCACAATATCATATTGGACGCACTCCTCCAACGATAAAGCCGCAAAAACTTTCGCCGCCTTCCCCGACAACTGTGGCTGTAGGAGGGACGACCATTTTCCCATCGGAATTTGATGCAACGTCATTGCTTGCTCAAACGCCGCAAAATAATGTTCGATATCGGCCGATTCAAATTTTGGCACAAATTTCAGAGCTGCCCCAAAACGCAAATCCTCATTTCCATGCGCTGGTCGTTCGACAGCACCACCTCCTTCTATCCTCCGTCCGTCCATTTCTAATTTCTGCTTCTCAAATTCCATATTCATTCGTTTCTCCTCCATGTCAAATCTCCTTTTCGTCTCTTCTGCTTCAATCCTCAATTTATTCTCCTCTGCTGCAATCCTCAATTTATTCTCCTCTGCTTCAATCTGCATTTTCTTCTCCTCTCTCTCGGCTTCAATTTGCATTTTCTTCTCCTCGAATCTCATTCGCTCCTTCTCTCTCTCCCACTCTCTGTCCTCTTTTAAGTGCAAGCGCTCTAACTCGGCCTCCTCTTTCTTAGCCTGTGCCTTAAGTTTCCAAGCTGCACTACCCAATTTCGGTGACAATGGTTTCATAGCCATTCTCCTCACCTGTGACCTAGACACGTCCTCCACTTCCTCACCATATGTCTCACTCACCAGTCGAAGTGTGTCACTTGGTATGTCTCTGACATCCCCAAATTCAGGAATTAACTCCTCCTCTAACGACGCCATTTTACCTCTACGCCCTGTCGACTATTCGACGTGCAGACCAACGCACAGCGCAAAAATTCACCCACGACAGCTCACTTCAAAACTGTCTCGACCAAATTTACAAAACTCGCAAAACTCAATGTCGCAAAACGTCGAAATTTCCCGCACTAATTTTCCCGACCTAATTCGCCAAAAACAACAACCATTGACCTGTCTTCACGGCCAACCACCATATAACACTTTTCCAACGGAATTACCACCGTACTATTCGCTAAATTTCACGGAAACAACGCCCCTTTTTTGACGCAAATTTCAAATTATCGTGAAAAAAATCCCGAGAGACCCCATCTGTTGGGTTCACTGGCTCTAGTCTAGAAGATGATGAGTAATACTCAGGTCCGTAATGTAAAATAACATCGATTTATTCAATAACAGAGCAGTCTGACAAGAAGTAGGTTAACGTTACCCAAAGCTGACATGAAGTACGACCGATACAGCTGATTCGACAGAGCTGACGTGAAGACACACCAGGCTAACGGAGCCCAAAGGAAGACGGATGTAGGCCAGTTCACCAACGAGGTGGGACGGCAATCGAAGAAGACAAACGTCGTAGAACACGAACCACACGCCACGCTCAACAGGAGTCGAACACACCACAGAGTAGACCCACGACAAGAAGCAAGCCCCCACAGTAGTAGCCCTTTAAATAGGCCCTGCCCTTCCCTCAACTCCCACATAGTCAAGGAGAGTCCAAGTAAGGAAGCCCAGAGGGGTAATAGGTAGCTAACACTCACAGTGTGTATCAAAATATCAATAAATTGATTCCAATAAATTTTTCAGCTGATTTTAATTTATTTCTGTTTGTTTTACCATCTCGAGAAGTTAGTTGTTTCGACCGATCAGCAAATCACCGGACGAGGTCGTCGTCATAGAAACGGTCCAATATAGACGGCTGAAAATAGGTTGGCATGACAACGGGTGGTCAGTCGCTAGCAGTAAAACTGGAAAGAGTTTTATGGATGGAAGGGATTTGTAAACCGTACAACGACGATGGTCACTATGCTGACGGATAATAGTGATGACGACGACGACGATGATGATGAAGGTGTTGAATTGATTGGATAAGTTTAAGAATTTGTATGGCGCCCCTCAAGAATTTCCTAGTCCAGTGAGGGTGATATAAAAAGAGTTTTAAATAAACTCATTGACACTGGCTAGTAATGCATAGAACTGTTCGCGGCCAACACCTTTAAAACGGTCGAAACTATTGTTATATATGTACAAAGAGAAGGTGATCTGACATAGTCCGAATCCCACCATGTCTTTTATGTAGCAATGACTCAACTTCTTTTAAGGGTGTCTATCATTACCATCGTTTCAAATATCGTTTTCTCTGTATGGGTCAGGCAAATTACACTGCGATTAATTCTGCAAGTCCGCCTCTGTCTCTGTTTCTGCCACCAAGGCGAGAATTGCCAGTGCCGTTGGGGGTTTCCCCAGTGTTTCTTAGAGCTCATAGAAAAGTCTGTTTTTCACACCCCAGTTATTTCTTCACAATTCTTACACTGTCTGCTTATCTGCCTTTTCTGATTCGAATTATTTTTTCAGCTGATTTCAATTTATTTTTATTTGTTTTATCATCTCGAACAGGAAATTTGTTGTTTCGACCGATCTGCAAATAACCGGACGAGGTCGTCGTCATAGTAACGATCCTTTTTGGACGACTGGAAATAGGTTGGCATGGCAACGGGCGGTCAGTCTCTGACAGTAAAACTGGAAAGAGTTTTACAGATGGAACGAATGTGGAAACTGTTCAGCCATTGACGACGACGATGATGATGACAATGGTGACGACGACGACGATGGTGATTGTGTCATTTGTTGCTGCTGGTGAAAAGGCTACATGGTGAAACTGGTAAGGATAACTACGGAGCGGAGGAGGAGGGGTGACATACAATATAATGATGTAAATGTAATTCATAATTTGAAGCAGGAATTAAAACAGTGTATTTATAAATCCTCTGACAACTTTTCTGAAGGTGTCGAAAACTAGTGTTGTTATGAAGCGGTCAGTCTCTAACAGTAAAACTGGAAAGAGTTTGATGGATGGAACGAATGTGGAAACTGTTCAGCGACGCCATTGACGACGATGATGACAATGATGACGACGACGATGACGACGACGATGATGTTGTTGTTGACGACGACTAAGATGACAATGATGACGACGGCGACGATGATGATGATTGTGTCATTTGTTGTTGTTGATGATAAAGCAACATGGTTCAACATGGTGCAACTGATAATGATAGCTACGGACAGGAGGATGAGAATAAAATGAAGAAATTCATTGGAAACCATTGGAAGCATACGAATTTGAACAATTGTTGAAAACGGTTTATTTATAGCTCCGTTTGACAACTTTTTTGAAGGTGTCGAAAAATACTGTGCTATAATTATTAACCCTTTAGTGCCGGAGGGTATAGGATTTCCCATACCATTTACTTCTGTCTCGGCATTAAAGGGTTAAGCTGCTTAAGACAATTTCTATTTGTAATCAGTTACTGTAGCAGCAGCAGCAGCAGCTGCAGTATATGATTTTTATACACTAATGTATCTGCCTGTCTGTATTTGTTTGTTTCTGTCTCTATCCGTCTGTCTCTCTCCCTCTCTCTGTCCGTTTAATTGTCTGTCTTCCTCTCTCCCTTCCTCTCTGTATTCCTCGCATGTCTAGGTCTGTCGTACGTGCGACATCCGTGTAGATGACATTGCGTTTCGAATGGCCACTCCCTGTCACAAGGACCTCAAGAGCTACCTATCAGTCAGCTACAACTGCGTCAAAGGTATACATAGTGCACACATCAAATCTGTTTGTCTGCCTAGTCTGTATGTCTGTTTGTGCGTGTGAGAAACAGTTTCCGTCTTTCTAAAGTATACGATGTTCTGCATATGTCTGTGTATATATTTTACAGCTCTGTTTGCAAAAGCATTAGCAATAGCATACTAGTTATCTTGATAGTATTAGTAGGCCTATCAGCTACTGTGTCAGTTATCCGCAACTGTCTCTGCTGCTGTTGCGTTCAAATGGTCTAGAAAAAGTTATGATGCTGGCACACGGAGAGAGAAGAAGAAAACAAGGGCGACCAAGGAAAAGGTGGATGGATGAGGTTCACGAAACAACAGGAATGACCTTGGAAGAACTAAAGGAGGCGACATCAGAAAGAAAGCAATTGATAAAATGGATCATGTCGGTCGCTAGAGCTCAGAGAGCTGAAAGCACAAGGTGACAAGGTGAGAGAACGATGTCTAATAGAGCTGAAATATGTCGTCGTTAAAAAAATCATGGAATAATATCAGACACCTTTTAAAAGCTGATTCCTAAGGCAATTTATATTTGTCACGTAATATTAAGATTCAATACGTGAACAATCATCGTTTTCATCGAATTTCCATTCAAGCAGCAATCATAGCATTATAAAGAGCAGACTATTGTAATGTAATGGCCTTCATTAATTCATTCGTTCGTTCGATGAATTTATACCGTGATGACGACAATAAACAATTATGAAGACGAGGAAACCAAGATGACGATGATCATGATGATGATCACGATGACGACGACGACGATGATGATGACGACGATTATCATGACGACGACGACGATGGCGGCGACGACGATAGCAACGACGACGGTGACGAAAATAGCAATAATTATAATAATAGTTATTTTAATTATAAACATCTTCTTTAAGTGTTTTAAATCGAGTGTATATAAGATCTGCATAACTGACACACACCCTTAAAACAATACACTCAAGTCTATATAAGGATTGCGTTGTTCTAGTTAAATCAATAAAACCTGCTTGGTGCATATTACAGTTTCTCTTAGGAATCGGTCAGGGACTCAGGGATGTCAATGATAACTCTTTTCACCTAGTTCTACATGTTGGTTCTCGACCTTGTCTAAGTTTCAAAGGTTTTTTGTCAAGAGGTAAGTTTATAATATCACGGCGGTTTTTCTTACATTTTACATTAGATTCAGTTTTTCGGCAAAAGTGTACGAAAGACGGGTAAAAGTCGTTCTATTTAAGAATAAATCTTCGATTTTGGAGTGAACGATTAAAAGAAAAGGTCGACAGAAATTTCAATGCACTATTCAGAAATTTCTCAATCTTGCCTTTTCTAGCTTTTTTCGACCGGATCTGACCTTTTTCAAAATAAGACTGGCATCCTTGGACACGGTCAACGACTGGATAGATTTTTTCGGATTATAACGCAGACTGCATGGTTTCCTACGTCCTGGGCACGACATTAAACTGCATCCATCCTCCGCCACAGAGAACCAACAACGTCCCTGTGCCGGTCCTAAGCCCGGATAAAAGGAGGAAGGTTTGCTGTAAAAGACCAAGACGATTGAAATCCGCAAAAACCACGACACAAGTGACATAGCAACCCAGATGCTTCAAAGTGTCATGATGTGGGGCAGACATGCACAGGTCGGTCAGGACAGATCGGTGGAGAGAGTCGGGGGAGAGCGTGGGACACATACGGGCATTGACCCAGGTTGTCCTTCGCGCCTCTCTCCCAATATTCTCTTCATTTAGACAATGTAGTCTAGCTGCTCCAAGATGTTAATGGTGTGGAGCAGACCTGCTGACCGGACCTGTTGAAGCTGGGCAACATGACGCGAGAGAGACACAGACAGAGAGTGGCGTCGGACCCCTACGGGTATAGAGCCTAAGGGTATTGATCTTTATGATATTGAACACCTTCATTAAGCTTTTCATAAACAAATAAAAAAATATTGATAATGATGGTTCCCTGCATTGAGACGATTCAGTCTATTCCTTCAATTTCACAACAAGACATTTATTACTCGATTCATCATTTTACGAATGAAGCATTAATTCATTACACGTGAATCTTGATAGAACCAAAATTACAATCAAAACAAATTTAAGTTGTCTTCAAACATCTGCTCAATAATAATTAGTGAAAAGTGAAAGCTTTTGCTACACGAAAACGACAGAAGAAAATGAACTATAACACAGAAAATAGGTTCAACAACAGTTTGATCAGAACGAAAGCAAATAAGCAGAAAGTCATCAAACTGAAATTAATCGACATTTATATGATTCTAACAGCATATGTTCAGCTTTGAGTAGAGACTCAGTATACGTTCAGCTTGCAACATTGTAACGAGAACTCTTATTTATCTCAGATCTTAAGTTTTTGTTTATCTTGAATACAAAGTGATAATGTGATAAAATTACATTGGTTCAGTGCATGGGCGGAGACCTAGGGGGGGGGGGGCAGGGGGGACGGTCCCCCCCAATGAAAGTGTTGGGGGGACGGCCCATGCATTTGTCCCCCCCAATGTTTGAGCGTCAAGACTTTTTGGGCGGCGAAAATAGAAAATTTCGTGGAGATTTTTGCGGATGACTAAAAAAAAAAGGTCATCAACTTTTTTGGCGGCGAAAATGGAAAATTTCGTCGAGATTTTGGCCGGATGACTAAAAAAAATAACGTCATCAACTTTTTTGACGGCGAAAATAACTTTTTTTTCACGAGATTTCGCCGGTCGTCAGAAATTTTCTGAAAATCTCGCGTCTTTCCGTCCCCCACAATTCTCGGCCCAGGTCTCCGCCTATGGTTCAGTGCCTTGCTCTTGAGTGCTGTAAGATGCCGAGCAAATTTCTGTCCAGGGTAACGGCCTCTGTTGTCATAGACCCTGGTCAAATCGGATCCATCCATACAAAGTGGAGACTTAGGACAACATTTTGGACACCTGCATTAAATATTTCCTGGACACATAAGATTAGTAAGCTTCACATTTCTTAATATTGTTGTTTTCATTCGTCTGGGTCTCATACAGAAGTGTGTTTTTTTATAATAAACTCAAAAACTGTGCCTTTTAGAAGTATTAGCGCCGAGAGCGCTTCCGAGTAGCATCCTTGAAAAAGCGCTATATTAATTTTGGAATGAATTAATAAATGAATTCATTTTAGATGCTATGCCTCAGCCAGGTATAGGTTACATTAAAAAAACTTTGGATTATAAATTCCAACGCCTCGTAGTCCCATGCCTGGTATTGGGAGGAGTGATTTTTAAACATCACTGTTAATTGAAATCTCATTGACACCTTTTTAAAGTGGATAAGCCAACAATAAGACAATCACCATTCTCATCTTTTTAAATATTCTTCTTGATACTTCTACACGGTTGGCAATTTGAAAAGTTCAATTCCAGGTTCGTCCATATGCCTATTTATAACTCTGTATGTATCTTTATAGTCGTCCGTTGGCTTCATTACATTGTAATTACATGTATATTCCATTCAGATTTATACAGTAAATTATTACGGTTAACAGTAACACATTTTAGAAGTTCAAAGAATTTATTGACGGATTGAATACTGTAGAAGAGGTGTGTATGAAGCACAGGCTAAGATGTTCAAGATACGAGTTAGTAGTGCCATGGCCTCATTTCAACGGGCGACACTCTGTGATAGGAAGGATCATTCTAGGTTCGCCCATCTCCTTCATCCACGCTTGGAGCTATCACTAAGTGGCTTTCAATATTTACGTATGGGTGCGTACTGGAAGATGGGGTCTCGGCAAAATGTATAAAAAAAATGTCATGACGCTCAAAGGCTTTTAATTTGCATTGCCTGTCGCTTTATTCCTACTTACAACTCTGTATGTATCTTTATAATCATCCGTTGGCATTTAATTCAGATATACACAGCAAATCATCACAATTAACAGAAACACATTTTAGATAGGAAATAACAAAAATTATGATGATCAGCAAACATAACCATTGTAGTAAATAAAAGGGGGAAGCACAGAAGTCTATTTGTACGCACTGTTGGGGGGATTTACAAAGTATGCGGGTGAGTAGGGGAGGAGATTGCGTACGTCATTTATGGATGGCCCCTAAGGCGCTGAAGTTCAGTGGCGAAGCTTTTAGGACCAATTAGTCAGAATTTATATAGCGCCTTTTTAAGGTTCCTACTCAGATCATCAGACACATATCAAGCACATAATTTATAGTCAGATGTGAATTAGCTTCTCATGTATGAATATACTGTAGTACGACAAACAAAATCTGTCAACGGCCTACATTGCATTTGCTGTCCGGAGCCGCTTTTAGCCATTAATTTTGATTATTATGTAATTTCCATGTACAGATCACGATCTTCACCGCCCAACGATGCTGCTGAAATCCTAATATACTTATACAAAACAAAATTTCTTTTAAAAGGTGTACAATTGTTCAGATCATTATTTTGTTCGCAGGCCTAAACCAGTTACCCTCAAAAGACGTTTTGCTATAACAAAGATGATAATTGGCTGCATGCCTCGCCATGAACATTTCAAAAACTCGAATATCTGTCTGTCTGCCAGTCAGTGAGTCAGTCAGTCAGTCGGTCAGTGAGTCAGTCAGTCAGTCAGTCAGTCAGTCAATCAGTCAGTCAGTCAATCAGTCAGTCAGTCAATCAGTCGGTCAGTCAGTCAATCAGTGAGTAAGTCAGTCAATCAGCGACTCGTAACAAGAACATTTCTGGCAGAAACTCTTCTTCTTTCACTTCTCTCTGATATATTAATTTATTCGCGATTCTGAGTCCAACACACCTTTATTGTAATGCTTTTGCTTCTATTTAAAATTCAACTAGTTGATGCTGTACACCTCCCAGTCGCTTCATCTGAGGCAATATAAGCATACGTTTCAGAAACGAAATTAATTGTTTGTGCATCTGTTCACGTGCTTCGGATATTTACACGGCAATTGATAGATCTCAGCTATCTCTTCTTGCACTCTTTGATACGTTTGCGGCATTTGACATGGTAGATCATGAGCTCCTTCTGCAGCGTCTACACCTCTCATTTGGCTTATGTGGTACACCCTTTAATTGGTTTGAATCATACCTTACAGATCGTTCTCAGATGGCTGTCCTCGGTAACACTAGAACACCCTGGGTTAGGGTTGACTTGGGTGTCCCACAACGGTCGGTCTTAGGTCCTACCTTATATATTCTTGTTCTCTATAAACATCAAGGATCATCTCTATGCTAATGATGTACAATCTCTTTTGCATGGCTCACCTTCTGAACAGATCTCTCTGGTAGAAAGGATGAGTTTTCTATTGCAAGATCTCCACCTTTGAATGTCATCAAGCAGACTTAGCCTTAATCCTTCCAAGACCCAGTTGATTTGGTTTGGAACCAAGCCTGGATAAAGGAGGAGGTGGTCGCTAATGATCTTTGTTTTCACACAGTGACGTTAAACTGAAAAACCACCACAAGAGAAGACGACATATTACACACCTGCATTAAATATTTCCAGGACTCATAAGAGTGCTAATATTCTCAGTTTTTACAATTTGAACCATCCTTTTAACTAAACTCACACGTGTGGTTTTTGCCGTTCTAGAGACAGAAGCGTTTCTGAGTACGTTAGCTCTTTTGAAGAATCCCTGTATAAATTCTGGATGTATGAATTAAGGAACTTTATTATACGCTATACAGCATCCAGGTTACATGAACAAGTTTTAGATTATCAACTCCGCTAATGTGCGTAATCAAAAAGTACCAGTTCATAAACCTGGAAAATGGGTAGAACAATTTAAACTCGCTTTGAGATGTGGCTGAATTTTGGTAAGCGGCCAGTAAGGCGTGCTGCAGAGCGCTGGACGCGATCAAGGCAACTCAGCCGGGCAATTGGTAGACCAGCATCGAGAGAGATAGAGCAGGGAATAATTCAGAGCTTAGAGTGTGCCTGGACGCTCATGGACGGCGTCCATGCACTTGTTTTAAAAGCTGAACGCCGTCGAGCCACTTATTGGTGAGCACGGACTGGAAAGGTAAGGGGCGTCCAGACACTTATTTTCCCCACACTTTAGGCACTGAAAGAATGGACAAGGGTAAAAATGGGTGCAGAAGTAACTATGCCTTCGCTATATATGAGTCTATAACATGCCCTACTGTCCCCTACAGTTAGATCAACGTATCATTGTTGCATCACATTCCTTGTTTTCGCCACATTTCCATTCACATTGATAACTGTGGTCTGGAACTTCAAACTCTGAAAACAAGTCTGAAAAACTCTTAAGAGTTCAAAGCACTTGGGTCAATAAACAGATCCTATACTTACGGTGCATGTTCAAATAAATTGTTTGGGTTATACAGGAAAGCGGCGTGGACTATTACACACCTCTTTAAACGTACCACTTCGCTCTATAACTAGGACTCCGCAAAAACTGGGGCGTACTCTGACGTGAGTGGAAGATTAACTACAAATATGATAATAAGGTTCATAAGCGTCGCCCTCCTCTATAACCCAACCTCGAGACTGGCACCTACCAGAGCACAAACAGTGGTGGAGTTTATTTTCTCACATAATTAATACAGTTCTATAATTGTCATAGACAACAGAAGAAGAATTGTTGAGAGCCACCGAAGACAGGAGAGGATGGAGAAGAACAGTTACTGTCTAAAATGCGACCAACTCTCGTGTCGAGGAAGGTTGAAGGCAAGGCAAGGTCATTGTCATAGAGTGAAGAAATACTTTTGAAAGGTTGCAAGGGTCTATAATTGATATCTTTGCCGCTAATTAATAACATTGGTTATGTTCAAAATATTTTTGCCGTTTTTTAATGTGCTTTGACGTGTAACTGGGTGAAGCGGTGTGTCACATGGATTTTTCAAAATTAAACTAAACGAAGATTATTATATCAATAATAATAGTAATATTTCTTCAGCAGTAAAAATTTATTACTTCATATTTAATCAGCTGTTAACTGGCTTAGAAAGTGAGAAAAAAACATTCATAAAAAGAAAAAGAATATTTCGTTTACACAATTTTAATCTGCCTAAAACACACAGAAAGCAGACATTAAAACAATTAAAACTTAGCACAATTCACCATATTATTATTATTTCAAAATGTCACACAAAAACATTTAATTGCATCAATAATACGACAGCAGGGCGAGATTTGTGGGAGTTTCATGGCTCAGTGGCTCTTGTACCTTCCAGCAGATTCCTTCCCTAGCCTTGCTATAAATCTCCCATTCCCCTTGCTTATTTTAAAGTGAAACACCCATTTTCAACTACAATATCAAACTCTCATTTTCAAATACAATATGAAATTCTCATTTTCAATCAAAATTTCAAACTCCCATTTTCAACCAAAATGTCAAACCCCCATTTTTAACTATGAAGTGAAACACTCATTTTCAACTATGAGGTGAAACACCCATTTTCAACAACCACTGAATATATTGCCCCCCCCCCAGAAAAACCTCGCCCTGCACAAAGGTCTATAACCAATTACTCAGCTCGTGACTAAAAGAAAATAACGACTTCCAAAACATTCTGCATAGTTGGCAGCAAATAGCAAGAAGCTCAGGGCGTTACACACACACACACACACACACACACACACACACACACACTGGGATCAGCAACTGCGAGCAAACAAAACAGAGGTTGCTAGTATCTCTCATCAATAATGTTTACGACGATTTCAAAACAAGGAGTAAAGATTGCAATGCACCAAAAAACTATGGAGTAAACGATTACTAAAAATAAACAGCTGGATGTAAAACCTAATCATCAGGATAATGATTATCCTCATTTAAACTGCAACAATCAAAATACGACTGAAACAGTTTTAATATTTCATAAAGTAATATTATTTTAAATAATTCAATTGGTTTTAAAATAACAAAATGAGAGAATCATCACCACAACCTTCAAAAGTTTAGTAACATAATTTCGTAAATTCATTGCGAGATTTACTCAATTCAAACTCAATAAATTTGGGTAAAATTATATGACCTTAAAACATTTGCCTTTATCAGTAAACCAGAGGAGAACCGTTTTATTCATTGAGAGAACTTAAAGTCTTAAAGATTCAAGTTATGCCTCTGACAATATCAACCAGTCTTAAAACAAGTCTTACAAATAATAACAACATCGGGACTTTCCTGGATCTATAATTATTATATGTAAATTAAACTGTGAAAAAATGAGAAGACTATCATTATCATGACAAATAGGGCCTACCATTGATATGATACTGAAAATACCTAAGATATTAATTACCCAGTTGCAGAAGGGCACATAAGACAACAGAGATTTAACAACCATTCTTTATGGATTGTGCACTGACAGTGCAACATAGAAGCGCGTTTCGGACTTCAAAGGCAAGAGTGAAAATATGTTGAAGTTACACTGTCAACAGCATCAGCTCAATATAAAAAAAAACTATCGTCAATCTCCAATTATATTAAAGCAACGATATCAAATGTTTCTAAAGATCAAGAGAAAGCAACTGACACCGAAAGAACATTGTCAAAGATCTGTGCTCGTTAGAAAGCAGGGACCAATGTTCAACAACACAATCAAAGGCCTTTGCTCATAAAAAAAACACAAATTGTCACTATTCACCAAAATCAATGGCTTCACTGAAGTTTCCACCCCACAAATTAAGCTCGGGGTGAATAAAGGGGACCAACCCAAACAATTTTATTCAAACTCGTTGAGTTTTCATTCGGGAATAGTTGGTAGGCCAAGCAATAATAACCTAGACTCTTAGACGGGACTAATTTTTGGATGGATAGGCCAAACTCGAGTATCCAGGTCTCATCACACACAACCTTATTGTAAAAAGCTTACTTATTGTAAATATTTTTATTATTATCATCATTCTTATTACAAATTTTAAATAATAATAATAATAATAATATCATTATTATTATTATAATTATTATTATTATTATCATCATCATCAATATTATTATTATTTACCATTATAGAAGCAGCATTGAGTAACTTCTATTATACCGGTATAGCGCCAACGCAAATGCAACACCCGAGGACTCACCAGTCATCATTGGATACACAAGAAGTGAAGCAACAACATAGAAAGCATTCAACTAATAAAAGCAAAGGTTCAAAGATATCAACTGCCGCTAATACTCAAGTAAATACCTGGAAACTTACTTCACCACTGCACGAATTCTGGCAGTACCAGTCCTAAGGCTGCCTAGAAGAGGAGGGCAACGGCAATCAACCTCATTATGAAACAACATATTTATGCAGTAACTCGCAAAAAAATAAGTCACTCTCGGCTTTAAAATTCCAACCGAAAACTTTCAACATAGAATCGAATAAATAAACGACTTGACAGAATCTTTTTAAATGAAACTGAATAGTTGTAGACTTAACAGACAATTTCAAAAATAAAGTTGAAAATAGACCTCTGAATCGATATTATTATTTCGCAATAATCACAGAAGGAATCCTATTTCGCGTGAAACCCAGAGAACTACTGTGTCAAAACAAGTAAGAATAGATAATTGTTTCACAACTCATTCTCGGCTTTAAAATTCCAACCGAAACTTTTCAACATAGAACTTAATAAATAAAAGGCTTGACAGAATCTGTTTTATTGAAATATAGACTTAACAGACAATTTTTAAAAAAAGTTGAAAATAAACCTCTGAATCGATATTATTTCGCACAAATCACAGAAGGAATCATATTCCGCATGAAAACCACAGAGAAAGCAAGACTACTGTGTTGTCAAAACAAGTAAGCGTAGATAATTGTTTCACAACAGAAACTGTTGTTGGGACCAAGATATTCACGAAAGAAAAATTCAACGACAAAATCTCTGAAATTTAAACCATTGCAAAGAAATACTTGAATGACTGATAACGAATTAAATAAACAAAAAAGACGACTTGTGGAGCGACAATTCAAGACATCCACTGAAAATAATTGCGCAAGATAAAAATCCCAGCAACGTAAAGTAATAAAAAAAATAGAGAGAAAACTGAACACATTTGGGGTACGAGAATAAAGAATAGATGTGGTGCACATGACTCATAGTAAACAAGATATTTATTAAGATTATTTCAATGATTACCATTGTCAATTTAACATTGCTATCAGATACCCCAGGGACATGAATGCTAATTTTCTTTCAATACTTTCTCAATTTCCAATTAAATTATTAGCATAATTGGTAATTTTTTATTCCTTTAAGCATCATAAATAAAATTATAGGAAAATTGACAACAAATTTTTACTGAAACATTGAAACATTACTATATTATTTTCTCCTTATTATTTTTATTATTGCAATGTTTATGTTATATGTTATATTGATTACTATCATTATTATTATTATTATTGATAATTATAATAAAAAAAATTACCAAAAGATTACTATAATTCATATTATCACTATAATTATAATTATTATTAAACTGCTAATAATTTCTGCTTCATCTCATTTTTATAACCATTATCATCACCATTAATTTATTACTTCATCTATTAGACACAGCTAATGACCAAGGGTAAGGACCAAGGGTAAGAGGTCCCTTCCCTGCCATCCACCTCATTTCAGAGGATCATTATCATCCACTCCCTCCTGCCTCCTTATTCCGCTAAACCTGGTGGGTCTGATAGATCCCAGGTCGAACCCCCGTCGTTCCATTCACTGCTCGACCGCCTGCAGGGGCAGATGGTCCGGCCGTTGAAGGTCTGGTGGCCTCGGTGCCTCCTCGCGGGGGCGGAGGGCCCGGCGCCCCACGAGTGGAGGCGGCGGTGGCTGCGGTCTTAGGGTTGGACTGGGCAGCGGTGGTTGTGGTGGACCGTTGCATCTCGGCTTGCATTCTGCTGATCAGCTCCTGCATCTTGCGTAGCTGTCAAGAAAACGTACAGAAAGGATTGATTACTGTGTAAATTTGGTAAAAATAGGATTTAATTATGGTGTACATTCGGTACACAGAATTAATGATGGTGTAAATTCGGTACACAGATGAATTTATGATGGTGCAAATACAGTAAACATATGAATCAAATATGGTGCAAATTCGGTACACAGATGAATTAATTATGGTGCACATTTGGTACACAGATGAATTAATATGATTATGGTGTAAATTCGGAACACGTATGAACTGACTACTGTGTAAATTCCGTACACATATGAATTGATTATGGTGTAAATTCGGTACACTTATGAATTAATTATGGTGTAAATTCGGTACACATATGAATTAACAATGGTGTAAATTCGGTACACTGATGAATTGATTATGGTGTAAATTCGGGACACAGATGAATTGATTATGGTGTAAATTCGGTACACAGATGAAATGATTATGGTGTAAATTCGGTACACAGATGATTTGGTCGATGGTGTAAATTCGGTACACAGATGAAATGATTATGGTGTAAATTCGGTACACAGATGAAATGATTATGGTGTAAATTCGGTACACAGATGAATTGATCACTGTGTAAATACGGTACACATACGAGAACGGGCACAGAAGTGATAAATTATAAATAAGGTACAGAGATTAGATATTACGGTGAATAAAAACGGTACAGATTAGGCGAATTGATTAAATACGATGCAAACATGGTACAGAGTATGATTATATTTACGGGTAAAATGCGGTACAGAGATCGTTTTAAAGGCAGCACATGTATTGAATAATTGCAATGGAAGCAGGAATTTTTAGAACTGCACAACTCCTTCTTTCCCACTTCATCATAAATTTTCACAATTGGATGACAATGACCTCTTCACTGTTTTTAACTTTAGTTAGAAGTTCCTCTACAACTGCGCAAATCCATTAAGAAAAAAACACAATAATAATAATAATAATAATATCTTTTCTTTAATTAAACGCCTGCAAGACGCACTGCGCTTTACATTTACAAGTTATGCAGTAATCTTAATTAAACTTAACTACTAACTGAACAGACAGCTTTGTAATTATTACACGGCGCCAATGGCAGCCTACAAAGCAAATCCGCCCAACGGGGGCTCGAACTCACTACCTCTCGCACTCTTGGCCAGCGTGTTAACCACTACTCTACCGGGCCCCCCCCCCCCATTAGTGTAGAAAGGCCCATACATTGAATTTCTGCGATTTAAATACTAGTACATAGAATGCTTAATAAATGCAAATGGGTAGAGAGATTGCTTAATTACTGTGTAAATTCGGTACAGATATTGATTACAGTGTAAAATCCATACAGATATTGTTAATCACGGTTTAAATTCGGTACATATATTGATTATGTACAGATTAAATAATTTCGCATGGAAATTAACAGTTACTGTCTTCTTCAATTGGTCAAAGAGAAAAGCAAGGCGAATTTGCCATGTATTGTATTAAAATATGACGGCTTAAAAAAGGTGTTGAAGATCTCAAACCCAAAATGAAAGCGCCATAGAGAAGAAAGGAAGACAGACCTCTGCTTCCTTCTCCACCAGTTGCTTCTCCTTCTCCGTCAACTTCTCATCTTTCTCGTAAACATCCGAAGAATTCTTACGCGATTTACTGCGTTCAAAATACAAAAAAACACATGCAATAGGTCTAGAAGGTGTTCATTCTACCCTTTTAATAATGTTTAAAATGAAGTGATTCTGCAATACCCAATTAATTACACACCTTTTTTGATGGTGTTATTCACCATACAAAAAAGGTGTGATGTACGGTTATAATTGCTTAACCAACAATTGTCTATCCGGTCAATTTAATATTGTCAGCTTATAATAAGTGAAAGTTAATAAGGGTGACAACCCCCAAAAGCCAAATGCATGACTTAAATGAAAGGTTCATATGCAGTATTATGCATACCTACATACATTTAAATCCATTTTAAGTGTGGCACTGGTTGCACTCTGCCAATGCCAGTCCATAGGCAAATAAAAGGAGAAGGGTGACCCTGTATAATCACAGTTGCTTATTGTGCCACAAGATCGCGCTATCAGATTCACATTCAGATTCACATAATGGTTTGAAAAGGAAATCGCCATTTGCGGTCCGAATTACCTGTACAGTCCTAAGCCAATAAGAAATAGGAGGGAGACATCTTTGTTTTGACCCAACGCCATTCAACAACACCAAAACACTTCTGACTACCGTTTTAAGACACCATTTTACAGTCACAATTAAAATAACTACACGAAATAAACAGAATTTTTAAACACCCGTTTTTAATTATAACCAAGGTTTTAAATAATTATTAAAACACTAATTTATGAATCAAATGCCAAAGTACAAAGAAATTTTAAAAAAGTCGCGGAATAAGTAAATCCGACACTGCACATAATTTAGAAGTGCCAGTCCCAAGTCTGGATAAAGGATGAGGGCGACAATAATGATCTTTCATAGAACATAGTGTCGTTGAGCAACATGAGTTACCGAATAACATGATCCTGCTCGTCACATAACTCAAGCTTAAGACTAATATTATTATCACGACTGTGTCGCTTAAATACTGTCAGAAGATAAATAAATTACTATGTATATTAAATTTAGTAAACGCCTGTTCTTTAAATTACAACAGAGTTTCAAAATATTTTTTTAACTTACTTGATCTTGCGTGTGACAGTTCCGCCTCCTGCTGCGATCCGTTCAGAGCGAAAGTTCTCATAATGAATCTCTTGCGTGACTTCCTGAAGGTCTTGCATGTGTGCTCTACATAAATGATATAATTATCACATTCATATAGCGATTATTTTGAAAATAATAATAACAACTACGACAATGATGATCATAACTACAATGATAATAAGACAAGATTTCTGTTCCAGAGTCTCTCGGTCACAATCCAACAGAGCAACGCTGATGTCTACCAAGGCATGTTGTCTGAGATACCCGGGGGCCATGAACAGTTCAGCCACCCCAAGAAAACTAGATTTGATCGATGAGAAACTAAAGCGAAATCTAAAACCAATATTAAAGTTAACAACAACAACAACAACAACAACAATAGTAATGATAACAATAATAGTTAAAACAGCACGAAAAATTTGATGATGTTAACGACGACGACGACAATGATGAAAATTAATAATACCATTAATCAATAGTAATAAAAAAAATGTTAAAAAATGTCTCGTCCCTCTCGGAATAGAGAGGGAGGAGACACTGCAACAAACAGCAACCAGGCAGGAATTCAGCTACTTCGGCCACGTGATGAGATCAAACGGTTTGGAAAAGGAGATGATGACGGCATGCGGTGAAGGAAGGAGGAGACGCGGGAGACCAAGGAAGAGATGGTTGGATGAGGTACAGGAAAAGTCTGGAATGAGCTTGGAAGAGCTAAGAGAGGCGACAATAAACAGGAGACAATGGAGAGGATACATCATGACTGTCGCCAGAGCTCCAAGAGCTGACGGCACCAGGTGACCAGGTGAATAAATCAAAATAAAATATAATAAAATCTCTTACATTAGCATGGTCCGAAGTTTGATGAAGTCGCAATGGTCTGGGTTCTCGACCTCTACGACCCCCCACGGGTACAGGCGACCTCTGACCTTTCGTGACTTGACCTCAAGAACTGTGTTCGAACCAATGACAGCGAAGGGAACTGCCTCCTAGCGACGACAGAAGGAATCAAGCGAGTTAAGAGCAAAGGTCAATTTATTAATTGAGTTGTATGTCAACTTGTTATGCTGAAATGTATGTATGAGCACTTGTTAGAGCCCCTTCAAACTCATTACCCAGAGGCGCTCCCGACTACAGCGCGGACACTGAATCGGAATTTCATGCCGAAGCGCTGAGCAATTGCAAGTGAAGGACTTGTGGCAAGGTCCCTACATGGTGGTTTGAGGTGGATTCGAAACTGCAACCCCCCGCCTGCAAGGCAACGAACATGTCCACGCACCTCCGTACCCCACTTAACTGTGCAATTACCCGATTGATTATTTGGATCTCATAGAATCTAAGACACAATAATTTAGTAATTAATTGATTGATATAGAATTTAACAAAGAAGATCGACTTATTGATTGATTGATTGATTTATCGATTGATTTATCGATTGGTTGACCTACACTCAAATAATCAATTTTTAAATAGATATCAGTATGCTATTGAAGACTGATCTTGCGATGGATTAACTGATTTGATTGATTGATTGATGAAGACACACCTTGAGCTGCTTGCATTGTTCTCTGTATTCTTCATCTTCATCGTCATCACAGTCTGGAACCGGATAAATCTGAATCCCAAACTTTTCAATCTCATCCAGAATCTGACATCAACAACAACAACACCAAATTAACATCACCAGATTTGAAATGCGCAGATGTCAACTTTGAGTAACTTGTTTCCTTAAACACCTCTGAAACATTTAACACCAAAATTATATATGAAAAAAATGATTATTCTGAAATTGACTTGTTAAGGTTATATAATTCTAGCCTCTTCCTCTGTGTAAGAAACTTGTGTAAGTTATCGTCAGCGCCATCGAATAAAACTTTCACTTATAGATGGTCGTGAAATTTGACGTGCACTTTAAACTTAAAAAAAACAGTTTGTATTAAAAAACCTTTAACACAATTTAGAATCGAGTAACATATTTACGGTATTCAACCGATCGCCTTATCCACCTTCGAAAAGAAGTTAACGCATTCTATATAAGTAGTTTTAATTACCGGTACCCTAATAATTACTCTGCCCCACTCAGTCACCAATTTTGCCAATTGCTGGTCCAAAAAAACTCCGCCACTGGTCGCACTCTACCAGTGCCAGCCCCAAGCCTGGATAAAGGAGGAGGGTGTCGTTAATGGTCTTTGTTACCACACAGTGACTTTAAACTGCAACTACACACGCTGGTCCAAAAATTTAATATAATGATCTTTTCATCATCATCATCATCAGCAACCGTGGGCTCAGCGCCCGTAGGTGTCCGATGCCTTCTTCACCAGGTCCTTCCACTTTCTCCTATCCAGTGCCGTTCCGCTCAGCTCC
Organism: Lumbricus terrestris; assembly: GCA_949752735.1. Taxonomy (NCBI): domain Eukaryota; kingdom Metazoa; phylum Annelida; class Clitellata; order Crassiclitellata; family Lumbricidae; genus Lumbricus; species Lumbricus terrestris. The sequence continues at coordinate 45,489,207 of OX457049.1, forward strand.
TGAAGCGAGGCTTTGCCCCAATCGGATATGTCGTCGAGCCACTCCCTATGCGGCCTTCCTCTCTTATTTGTCCCGTCCATTCGTCCGAACATCAGTGCTTTGATCTTCCTGCTGTTATCCATTCTGCAGATGTGCCCGAACAATCCTAGTTTCCTTCTGATCAGCTTCTGCATGATGTTTTCTTTTAGCTGCACTCGCTTGTATAGTTCTGTGTTGTTTACCTTCTGCATCCACCCTATTCTTAGTATTTTCCTGTAGCACTTTCTTTCGAAGGCCATAAGTCTTTGTTCAATGTACTTCGTTATCACCCAGGCCTCGCACCCGTATAACAGAGTGCTGAAAATGCATGTCTGTAGTACCTTCTTTTTCGTTTCTGTCCCTATGGCTTTGCTTCTCCACACCTTCTCCATTGCCTTCAGTGCTGTTGCTGCCTTCGCCAACCTAGTTTGCACTTCCCTTCTGGCGTCTAGGTCATATGTCGTGTTGCTCCCGAGGTATGTGAAATGTTCAACGTTCTCCAGCGGGTTTCCGTCTATGACTAGTACCTCGGTGGGGTTTTCTGCGCCAAATGCTAGCGTTTTCGTTTTCTCGAAGTTCATATTGAGGCCGTATCTCTTACTCTCGTCATTCAGCTCTCGAGTTGTTTCTTCCAATCTCTTCGCATCTCTGTCTAACAGGTCGATGTCGTCGGCAAACGCGAGGTTATTAAATGATCTTTTAGACACCTTCAAAACGTTATCAACGATGTTATATAATAAGCACAGAGCAGAGATATGATGCTTCGTCTCAGTGCAAGAGGAACTCAAGTCCATCACTCACAATAATAATTATTATTAACGCTCAGCGTAATTGATTGATGTTTCGTCATTAGAAGAATGCAATGGCACAAAAAATAGAATGATGATGACGACGATAATGATGACGACGACATCCTACAGCACCGTTCATTCTCTGTCCAGCCACCGGAATTGCTTGCCTATTACACTGCACTTACTTCCCACAGGTAACTCCACTCTGCTCCTGGAGAATCTAAAAACTGTCCTATACAAACACCAGGCCAAGGGTCATCTTTAGAATAGATTATATATATAAATGTGGTTGGGATGGGAGCACTTCTGGGAAGCCTGCCTTGAAGAGGCGTCATATAAAATTCCGAAAATAACTAGAGATATAATAAAGAGAACCTTCTTCTTCAGCCGTATCAGCTCCATCCTCGTCAATGTATCGGCTTTTGCGATGACTGGAACGATGTTGACCTTGTGATGAAGAGATCTCATGAATGCAACATCCAACGGCTTCAGACTTTATAGAAAATAAATCACACATTATTATTATTATAATTATAATTATTACTATTATTATAATAATAATAATAATTATTATTATTATTATTATTATTATTATTATTATTATTATTATTATAATTATTATTATTATTATTATTATTATTATTATTATTATAATTATTATTATTTTTATTATTATTGATTGCTATTGATTTTTGTCAATTGTTATTGTTTGAACTTTATTTCTTCAATGTCTCCTATTTTACACACTGTAAAAATCAATGGTTGGTTAAAGGTTACGTTAGAAGTCATATCAGGTTGAAGACTCGTAAAAGAAATTGTTTGAGATCATACACATGTTTTCGAATTGAAAACATTTACATAACAATAATTCAAACAGTTTTAAAGGTGTTGAGGTGATGTGTAATTCAACTCCTAGTATTGTACCTATAGATGTGAGATCCATCCATCCAATAATTCATCCCTTAATCCATCCATCCACCCTCCCACACATCCATCCACCCTCCCACACATAAATTAGATTAATTAGAACTCTGAGAAGGTCTTCAAAATAAAAAAATTGGCCAGAATTAACCTATAGGTACTCCTCCCTCCCTCCATCTATCTATCATTCCTTAGAAACATTTAAAACTTCGCCAGACGACGCTATATAAAGATGTGACTCCACTTAATGACAACTTCACCGTCCAAACGCAGTAGACGTGTATACGAATAATAATTATATTATCGGCTAAAACAATATCTATCTATCAACGGCAGCTACTGTTACCTGCCACTGATAGCACCCTGCCAGTGCCAGTCCCAAGCCTTTGTAAAGGAGGAGGGCAACGCTAATGATCGTTGTTATCAACAGAATCGTTAAACTGAAATGAGCGATGTGATTGGTCCATACCCGTGTCCAATGGGATTGATGAAGTAGAAGCAACAGTGAACTCTGCTGTCAACAATTCCTCTTCGGTTCAATCCACTTTCGTCCTGAAGATATTTGTCGTATTGCGCGTCGACGTAATCAACGATCGCCTTGAAACTATAATATACCACAAACCAAATCAAAATCAAATCAAACCCACCAATCTTCAATGCTAAGGCTGTAACGTAAGTTCTGTACAAAGTACTGCACGCAGCAGTGCATGAAAATCACACAAGGTGCAACATAAGAATTTAGTCTGCAACTGAAAGAACAGTCCTTCATTAAATTCACAAAGCAGCCCATCAAGAAACGAACACAGAAGCACTCCTAGCCCAGCCACGGTTAAAAAAAGAGATTTATGAAACGCAAATTTGAAAAAAGATCATTGCAAATGGACGGCTGTATGCAACCGAGAGAGTTCAGAATTGTCTGGCAGCAAGAACGAAGAACTAGGAGTCACGGTCACCCATATTTAGCAGAGCAAATAGTTTGACACAATTCAAATATGGTCTTACCACTTTCAGCCAACCATACAACTGAGTCAGTTCTACAATTCTACTACCTTCTGCCATCCCTACAATACAGCTTCATCAATTTCTGCCAACCAAGCAACTTTACCACCTTCATCTAACTGTACAACACAGGTGGTTTTTACAACCTTAGGCCACAGCTAGTTTTACCACTCTACCACCTTCAGCCCAAAGGCGGATCCAATGGGGGGCCAATCCAGCCATGGCCCCTCAATTTCAAAAGTGCGTAGGACGTGTTTCCACAAGAGGTCATAGATAGTATATTATTTGATTGCTTGCAAAGATTACGTCGGCCAGAAGGCTGATGACTAAAAAAAGGTCATCAGTTATTTTGGCAGGAAAATGATATATTTTCTCCAGACATTTCGACCGAACGACTAAAAAGTCATCAGATTTTTTCTGGCAAAGATCACCGAAAATTTTGGCCGCCCTTCGAAATTTTCTGTATCCGCCTCTGTTTCAGCCAACCATATAAGAACTGAGGTGGTTTTACCACTTTCTGTCAACTACATAATAACTGAGGTGGTTTTACCACTTTCTGTCAACTACATAATAACTGAGGTGGTTTTACCACTTTCTGTCAACTACATAATAACTGAGGTGGTTTTACCACTTTCTGTCAACCACATAACAACTGAGGTGGTTTTACCACTTTCTGTCAACCACATAATAACTGAGGTGGTTTTACCACTTTCTGTCAACTACATTATAACAGCTAAGAGAGGCGACAATAAACAGGAGACAATGGAGAGGATACATCATGACTGTCGCCAGAGCTCCAAGAGCTGACGGCACCAGGTGACCAGATGAAATAATAACTGAGGTGGTTTTACCACTTTCAGCCAACCAAATGATAACTGAGGTGGTTTTACCAGTCGTTGCTGTTGATGGCATCTGCATATCCAGGTGTATCGACGACCGTCAATCTCAACTTCACTCCTCGCTCTTCGATCTCAACAGTCGATGTTTCGATCTTCACGGTTCGATCAACCTTATCTGTAAATCAATCAATCGATCTCTGACCTTATTCCATCACGCCTTTCAGCGAAGTAGGAAGTGCAGTGAGACTGTTTCATTCGCTAGATGGCCGAGTGTCTCGTGTGCAGTATCTTACATCAATGAAGCTGCATTTGCAAACCTTTTTTAAGATGTTACTTCGCACTATAACAGTGATTTTTAAATTCAATTTTTAACTTTGGTAATCCAGTCCCAGCAAATGTTCTGCTCTTCCTAGACCTAACCTAAACGATTTGTATACTGTGGTAGCTAATGGCTAGCTATAAGTGTCCACAGTTCTTTAACTTTTCTACGCAAATCAACGATAAGTTTCTCGTATTTTGTTCTTCAATATCTACCAGTAGCAAACATACACAAAGTTAACGTAACGACTAATTTACGTGTATCAAAACAACTCAACGTTAATGACTACATCGCCATCTCATTAAGACTCTCTCGCTCTACATACTCCTTATACACACAACTGGCAATCCTACCAAAGCCTATCTCACTCTTAGCGTACATCGCTCCTTCAGACGCTCTGTCCATCTCTCTGTCTCTCTTGCTACCAGGAAAACAACCAATGATTTATTAAGAAATCAATCAATCTTTCATTCATTCAATCAATAAATCAATCAATCAACCAACTCAATTGGCGCCACCACCATCATCATAGCTATTTTTAAAACCACCACCAAACCTTGTAGTACAACAAAAAGAATTCAACTGAAGACGAGAGATTAGACTCGAAAAAGATTAGCAAATCACACATTAAACACCACTTTCACGCTTCAAACTTGACTATAAATAATTCTACAAATGTGCAAACCTGCGACGCTGGGAATGAATCTTCGAGCGTAGAGATCCGTCAGGAATAGACTGTCTATGACGGTGGACTTTCCCAACCCAGACTCCCCTAAAATAATATACGCAAATAACAAAGGTATAAACTCTGTAGCTGCCGTGGGCGGGCCAATCAGGTTACCAGGGTTACTCAAAGACAATTCGGAAACACAAATGGTTAGAGGACCCTAAACTCTAATAATAGTAAAATAATATTAAAGCCGTTATTTTAAATATTGGATATAATCACTTATTTTCCCACAGTTCTATAATTTCATCAGATGTCAAATTATTTACCCTTCTGATGTTGCTTTACTAAATATATTCCAAAGGAAGTTTCTCCAGGAGAAGGCCTAAAAGTCGGGCACAAACGGCATTGCCAAATTTAAATAATATATGGCGGATGAAATTCTTAAAAGAGGTGTGGAAGAACGTTTATCTTATCCATTATAATTATTTAACGGAGTGATCTAGTGTCCGTAAAAACACGTTGGTTTACATTCCATACATGAGAACGTTGTACATAGCCACATTCACTAACCCACAATTATTATTACTTTTATACCCGAGGTTTTTATTATCCCTCAGGTGTTCAAAACAATATCCGGAGATGTCAATGGTATTATTCTCATTAATTCTCATTAAAATCATTATTATCCTTATCATTATAATCATCATCAAAATTATCATCATAATTATTATTATCATTATTATCATTATCGTCATCATCATTATTTCCATTGTTTGACTCATTTGTCAGCCAAATAACCCAAGCAACAAAACGGTAGACTTCTCGCATTGTACAAATCGCTTTCAACTGTTTTCGTCTAATTCGTCGAACCAGAACAGATCTGGCTCATTCCGGTCCTTTACCTCAATTGGTTCCTCTCTTTGGAAACGCTGCCCCTCCCCCATCTACTTGATCTCAAACTCAAGCTGGCAATCTCTCCTCCACGCTTTCCTTTCTCAAGTCGTATTTATTCTCATGTGACATTGCTCACTGGGAGCGCCTCCGAACGGTTCGCCCAAGCAGAGACGCTTTGTAAATTATTTACTGTACAATGCAATACACAACTTTCTGATGTTCGACACTCAAGTATACCACACGCAACTATCCATTAAAGTGTGGCATCAAATATATATATGAAGTTATTATTGTTCAGAGAGGTGTTTAAATCTAATCAAATTTTCACCATATTATTTTAACGGAATAATGCGATAGTCAGTTTATTCAAAAGTCTATGGAGAAAACAAGAAGAGAAAACTGACCGACGACCATGAGTGTGAATTCGAATCCCTTCTTGACAGATTTTCTGTGGACTTGATTCGGAAGATTTGCGAATCCAACATAACCAGGTTCCTCAGGATTCGTAAACTAAGACACAAACACAGAACACGGAATAAAACATGAAATCCATATAAAGATCCTTCCACATATTATGATGTATAAGCACGAAATCGTATTTTCAAACCCTGCTGAACCTCTTGCATTTTGTGGACCCATCCCCCATGCGTACGTACAAGTAGGCTTCTCTATCTTACAACTCCGCCACTGGTTGAACTCTTCCAACCAGTGCCAGTCCCAAGTGCGGCTAAAGAAGGAGGGTGACACAAATCGTCTATCCTACATGTATACTGTAACAAGAGAGGTAACAAAAGGTTGTGAAGACAGGTCGGTACAAGATCCAACAAGAACCGCGAGACGCTGCTCGAGGTGTGGAAGCCAGCGAAGCCGGAAACATGACAAAATTTAGTAATGCTGCCGTCCAGCACAATGATCTGCGTGGAAGTGGATGATCAAAAACCAAATTGTAGTCTTTGGCACGGGACAGAGAATCATGGAAGAGAGTAGTCAAGTGCGCAGTGGGCACCTACGGGCTGTCAGCTCATGGACAGTGAAGAAGAAGTCTTTGGCAAAATAAATATTTTACATAATGACGACTTTAACTTTAATTAACTTTTCTAAAGGGGATGGTCGAGAAATGTACGATATGCAACATGGGTGGTCGAAAATACTACCCTTTGAGTACGTAATATTTGGATTGGCCCTTAAATGCCCTTCACAGTGACGAATGGATGGGGTGTACAGATGGGTGAATGATTTGGATATACATAATCGTTCCTCATCGGCCAACCTAAGCTTAGAAGTGCACCGTAGACCATACAAGTAACACATAGATAGAAGTTACGAAAACGATTAAAAAGACATTAAAAAGACATAATTCACCAAATCATCGTGATCCATTCCCGAATTCCTTTCAAACTCCAATCGACTATTACCATACGATGAGGAATCACATCCCACTGTTCCTCCTCCTTCCACCTCTCGATAATCCTCTTCCACCATCGATCCCTCTCCATCCTCCTCCTCCACTTCCAACGTCACCCCTCTTTCTTCCTCCTCCTCCTCCACAACCGCTTCCTCCACCACCACCAAACTCCCATACTCCATATGAAGCGACATTTTTCCAGGCCTGTATGGCCCGACTCCAACTCCAGCCACACGGAAGTCTCACTCGAGTGGAGACGTATGCCCGCGGTTAAGACGGAATGTTTTTAAACGCGCCCTCTGTCGACCGCTACTCCAGCTGGAGCTGAGCCAAAGTGGAGTCGGGGCCGATAAGACTTGAAGTCTTGGCGACGTCGCGACCTTGTTTAAGAGACTATACAGTTGTTGCATAGCAATGTCTGGAGTCAGCTAACACTAATGACCGCATTAAACACCCATATTAATGATATCTATTTATATATAAATACGCTCTCCAAAATACTAGTTTACGTAAAAATTAGAGAACATAATATTACTATCATTACGCTGCACTCTGCCAGTGCCAGTCCCAAGTCTGAATAAAAGAGGAGGGCGTCGATAATGGTCTTTGTTAACACAGTGACGTCAAACTGCAACCACTACTGCCACAAGCACCCATTTTCATGCAAAATACCAATTTTTTTCACTTTTATCGGAACCTTAAAACTATTTTTCAATCGAACTTGAATTGGGAGCGCTCATGAGTAGTTACCTTGAACGATCGCTATATAAATATCCAGAATGAATGAATGGATGAATGAATGAATGAATGAATGAATGAGAATCAATGAATACCGGTTATAAACAGAAGTTGAATCATGCACATTAGACACCAATTTTAAATGGACCAGTTCTAATATAAAAGAACATCAACTCTCCTCAAAACTTAATAGTACGGTAACACATGAAAATTTGCGTATTGATATCATAAAAAAAATGACGACGTTAAACGTTTGAGAGCAAAAACCGTCATAATAGATACATGGCAAACACTATCTTCTGTTGAAAAAAAACATAAAATAATATCTTTGAGGACCAATGATGCTGCTATTTTGCATCTGCATTGGTAGTGCCAGGATTTCCCAAGACATGCCAACGTAGCCACAGGGTTCATTCCTAAAAAAATGATGACGTTAAACCTTGGAGAAAAAAAAACCGTTATAATATTTACATGACAAACACTGTTGACGCCATCTACATCGTTAAGCTCAAAAAATAGAATATTCACTTTGAAACCCAATGTCAATGATGCTGCTATTTTACATCTACATTGGTAGCGCCATGATTTCCCAAGACATACCGATGTAGCAAATACACTTGCACACCTCTTTATTATATATAAACGCATTTATATAAGTGTCTGCCTAACACTATCGCATGTCTTCTGCTCCAAACAAAATGAATAAATCAGATGAGCAATATGGAAAACCTTTATTAAAAGAAAAAAAGAGAAAGAAAAAAATATGGAAAACCTTTCGAAATTCATAAGCACTGTTTCTAATAATGTTCCCCAACCACGTAAAGTGAACCCATTTTTAAACATTCCTTAGCACAAATAACTCTTGACTCAGATATTAACGGCCACATTACGGTCAAAACTACGGTTCAAATATATTCACTACGATTTCCCTTCTAATTGGGTGACTTTACTGACGATTGTTTAAAACAGTTGGTTTCTGCTTAAATTCCGCACCCAGTCAAAGTTACTCGTTATCTTTAATTCTACGCCGTAAATCAAATACCACCGAGAACTAGACTATCAGCAGTAACACAGAAAAATCCCGAGATAAAATCGCGGAAGGAATTCTAGAATGAATTTATCCCTCTACCCATTGGCCACCATCTTTCTTTGCTTTACTCACAACTATACACGAATGGTGAATTGCTTAAAGTAAATGCGAATAAAGATCAGTTTTATAAGGAATGGAGAGACTTCTTTAAGACTTCATTACCTCTCTTTCACTGCTTAATGCTGTCTGTCTGTCGGTCGGTCTTTCTCTCTCTTTCTTTCTTTCTTTCTTTCTCTCTATCTCTCTCTCCCTCCCTCCTTCTCTCTCTCTCTCTCATTCTCTCTCTGTTTATGGATCTCTGTATCTGTCTGCCTCTCTATGCGACATTTTAAACACCCATATTAATAATAAAACTTATGATATAATTACTCTGTCCCGTCTGTGTTTGACACTCACCGAACATTGACAGCAAACTCTCAATGTATACATCCCTCTCGTAAAATGATACCAACTACTTTAAGCATTCTCTCTATACCATTCTCTAGCAACGTTTCTGCCTGCCCGTCTGTGTCTGTGGTATTTTTGAGTGAAGTGGTGACATTAAAATGGGTGTATACTGTATAGCCATCCATCTTCTTTAGAAGCCTGATGCAAAACACATCTTTTTACCTAAACGATTCGGTCTAAAGAAAAACAATTATTAAGTAGACAGTAAATAATAAGCTCTCTGCTGGATATCTGCGTAAAATTGCTGTTTCAGTTTATCAGTCGACTCTGTTTGATAACAACGGTCATTACCATCGCCCTCCTCCTTTACCCAGACTTGGGACTGGCACTTTTGCAGCACTAGTGACGGAGTAAAATAGGTGGATCCGATTTGACCAGGGTCTATGACAACAGAGGCCGTTACCCTTGACAGAACGTTGCTCGGCATATTGCAGAACTTAAGAGCTAGTGGCGACTGAAATATCTTACGGTCTTTCTTTTATTGCATTAGTTGGCAACGTTTTGGAGGTGTTTAAACTTTTAAGGAAGCGCTCTATAACTCAGTGTCCTGTGTTGACAAATAATTCTATTCTATTACATTCTATTTAGTGATTTATAAAGCGCAGCATACAGTACAATTCAATCAGAGGGCTCCCAGTGCGAAGAACTCCTGGAAAAAGAAAAGTCTTAAGACAACGGGCAGAAAAAGTAAAGCCTCCAGATAAAATCTGAGCACTAATAATAATAGGATCGCCGGCATTCGACAGTAAAGGGTAGACAGAGGCAAAGGCGAGATAGCTTTGGCAGTCCGAGATCGTGGTACAAGATCGTGACTGTCCAAAGAGTGTGCAACGCTTTTAAAGTTAAATGTAACGCTTTTAAATTCAAATGTTTATAAATATTTCGCTGTTATAAGTACAGCCTTGGTCGCTGAAAACTAATCAGATGTACTAAGCACTACTTCAATTTTATTCCCTTACATAAAATTTCTACTTTCATTATAAAGGTGTGAACAGAAATCTCTGCATAGTCTATAATTCCTCCACAATGGATAAGTTGTGCTGCAAGAAACAAGACTGCAGTTCGCCATGTGCTTTCGATTCGCTTAATTTGCTTTCATCTATCCTCCATCCGTTCGTCTGGCTTGCTGAACAGGCAAGCTCCATATACAACTTCATCCATGCACCGTGTCTGTATGTATGTGTGTAAATATATATATATATATATATATATATATATATATATATATATATATATATATATATATATATACACATATATGTGTGTGGTTGTCTGTCAGCCTCTCTCTTGTTCTCCCTATCCCAACGTCCTTCCTCTCCTTTCTCTTTCTATCCTTCTATCTTTCTCTCTGTCTCTGGCTTCTCATGCAGTCTGTCTCTGTATCTGTCTCTCTCTCTCGCCCCTCCCTCTCTTCTCATCTCTCCCTCTATCGCTCTCTCCCACTCCGCCTACATCTCTCTGACTGTCTGTCTGTCTGTCTCACTCCCTGCATCGCTTCATCTCCGTTCCTTCCATCGTTCTATCCTTCCCTGTCTCTGTCCGTCCATTCGTATGTCCCTCTGTCTGTCTCCCACTTTCTCGCTGTCTGTCTGTTTGTCCCTCTACCACATAGTTGCCACCGTCTTTAATCCAGATGGAAGGGTCTTAAATCTCAACCAAGCCTCTATGTGATTCAGAACGCTTCCTTGGAGTCGACCAAACACCAAAACTCAGAAACAACAGATATTCTAACGCGTAGAAAAAAACGTTGATTTCCAATGTTTGCTAATAAACTTCCACACCTCTTTTTCGTGCATAATTTAAGCTATATAAAATCGTCCGCATTCAGCGTCATAACTCTGCTGGCTGTTCAACTGCTCACTGTTCAACTTAACTCTACCACTGTTTTCAAATCAAAAAGTGCAACTCCAAAGCATCGATATATGACGAGGACAACGCCAATGATTTTTTACTCGCAGTGTCGTTAGATTGAATTGACTAACATCGATTCAACTGCAAACAAGACCCCTCCAACGCTTGTACTTTAGGAGAGCCAGTGTCACGAAATAGAGTATCTCCCCCCCCCCGTATTAATCGTATCCCCCAAATTAAGAAAAGTCGAAAAAGTCACTTCCGCGTGTATTAGTTTTTGCAAATTAATTTTCATCTGCTTTGTTTTCAACAATGACACTAACAGGTATGTTTATTCCTACCAGATAATTTTTTTGGCTTTGGTTTTAGAACATCTAGAACGCTTAAGAACACACAGAGTCACTAAATAAATTCGAGTTGCCTTACTCTGAACATTGCTTAGGACACCTAAAACAATTAGAGTCACTTCAAACTTTGATTAGAGCATAAAATTTTCAATTATACGCATTTTTTAATAATGGGGATAGAATGGTTTATCCCTCCCCCCCCGGATAGTCTAGGCTGGTTAATTCCATCCGGGGGATAGATTAATTCAACCCCCCCCCCCTTCGGATAGCTTTCAGGAGGAATAGAATATCACGTGACACCGGTTACAAGCCTGGATAAATGGGGAGGGAGACACTGATCATCTTTGATACATGACACACTGTGGTAGAAAAGCAAAAAGCGACTGCAGACAAATTATTGTAGAACGAACTGACTACGAAGAGCTGTAACTTTTAAAACTTCTTACGCATTGTTTTATAGACACCCTTTCTAACTGAAACAACCGGTCTATAAATAGAGTTGAACACGCATTAAACTACCTTTTGATGACATCATTTAGGGCAGCAACAATATTTTGAACAACAATATTCTGCTAACGGTCTTTGGTATCATAAGCTGCATATAGTCAAACTCTGGACCCAAGAACCAAACACTATGCCACTAATCGGATTCTGACAGCGTCAGTCCAAAGGGCGGAAATTGGGGAGGTCACTGAAAATCATCAATGTCACGACAGCTAAAGAGCAGCTAAACAACTAATAAACATGCAAAAACAACTGAGCGCATGACACACCTCTATTAGCTGAGTTCTCAATATATTATATATACGGCGTCAATAACACTTGTATGTTTAGGTGCATTAGGCATGCAGTTACATTATGCAACATTTTTCACATTCCAGAACACTCCAATAATAATAATAGCAATAACAATAATAATAATAAAATAAATAATAATAATAATAATAATAATAATAACAACAACAACATACAGGGTCTATGCGTTGGTTAGGCGGTGCATTGGGGACAGGTTCCACCGTATCTTCGAGAACTCTATAATTACATTATGCAGCATTTTTCACATTCCAGAACATTCCCCCACTAATTTCTATAAATCCTAATGGCTCATTCGTACATCGGGTAAATAATAATAATAAATTATAATAATAACAGCAATAATAATAAAAACAAAAATAATAACAATAACATACAGGGTCTATGTGTTGGTTAGGCAGTGCATTGGGGACAGGCTCCACCGTATCTTCGAGAACTCTACAGTTCCGCCGTCCTTGGCTGTTCAGCGTCGATCCACCCTTCGATCAGCGAATCAAGCTGAGCTTCTGGTTCCCCGTTCAAGGACTGCTATCCGACAGCGTCGTTCATTCTCTGTCGCTGGTCCTACAACTTGGAATGGTCTCCCTGTTACACTGCACTTTTATTCCCAGATATCACTCCGCTCTCTTCCTTAAGAACCTCAAAGCTGTCTTATTTAGTCGTGGTGGGCCGGAAGCGCCTCTGAGCACCCTACCAGAGCCGGTATATAAAATTATCTAAATAAATAACTAAAATAAAATTGATGAATTGCAGATAATATGGTTGCTTTCTCTTTGCAATTCCTTACACAAGAAGAATCCGAACGACATATTACGTGCAGTTCGATTTATATAGACAAATCAAAATTGCTAATGAAGGTGTCAAATATCCATTTCAGAACATCGACCCTAATTTTTATTAATCCTCAGGGATGAATCGGATGATTAATACCTCGGATAAAAATAAAATCATAATGATAATATCAACAATAATGATAACAGTAAAGGACTTGTGGAGGAATTCTGCACTGCATTATAATAATTAATAATGGTTCATTTGTCGAAGATTACAACGCTGTGGAATTTTAAGACGGACAGACATTCCTTAGGCTTTTATTCATCTTATACACGGCTGGCATTCCCTCCCTTTTCCCCAACCATTCTGCTACTGGCCATCTTTTCGCTGATGATGTCCAAGCCTATGTGCATGGACCCCCTTCAGCTCAACTCTTTCTTGCGAGCCAAATCGACGCTCTATCTCAAGATCTTCATCTGTGGATGTCATCCAATCGTCTTTCTTTGAACTCTTCCAAAACCCAGTTGATTTGGTTTGGCACTTCCAAGCAGCTCCAAAAACTTGACTACTCGGTACTCTCTCAAACTTTTCCTCACTTCAACTTTTCGTCTAGTGTTCGAGACCTAGGTGTCACCCTAGATAGTTCTCTAACTTTCACCGAACACATAGCCAAGCTTACTCGCTCTTCCTACTTCCAATTAAGGCGCCTGAGAGCTATTCGCAAATCTGTTTCATCTTCGATCTTTACCACCATTGTCCACGCCTTCGTCTGTTCTCGGATTGACTATTGTAATTCTGTCCTTGCTGGCCTCCCTAAGGTCCGGCTAGCTCCCCTACAGTCCGTTCTCAATGCTGCTGCGAGGCTCATTGCCCGTCTTCCTCGATTCTCACACATATCTACATTCATGGCTGAACAACTTCACTGGCTTCCACTCTCAGCTCGCATAGAATTCAAAGTTATAAGTTTGGTTCTCAAGTCTCAACGAGGCCTTGCTCCGACGTATCTTTGTGATCTCATACTTCGCCCCATTTCGGCCACTTCGCTGCGTCCTCTTAGGTCCTCAGATCGGCTTGACCTCTTTGTTCCTCGCGTCAGGACCGCCATGGCTCAATCCAGATCATTTGCCTGCATAGGTCCCTCCCTATGGAATGGTCTTCTCCCATCCGTTCGCTCTGCCATCCTCTCTGGTAGTCTTTCGTCATCTTTCTCTTGTCTAAAGACCTGCCTTTTCTCTCGGAGTTGAACGCACTGGGAGCGCTTCTGAAAGGCTCTTGCTGCAAGAAGCGCTTTACAAATGGTCAGATACGATACGATACGATAGGCATGAAATGTTGTGAGACCTTGTGTCCTCTCCTTCAATGAGACTTTTTTGATTGTTCGTTTGTTTGTATGCGTACTTGTTATAGCGCCCCTTCAGCTCTCTATATTCAGAGGCGCTCCCGAATACAGAGCGGACACTGCATCGGAATTTCACGCCGAAGCGCTGAGCAATTGTTAGTGAAGGACATGCCCAGGGTTCCTACACGGCGAACTGAGGTGAATTCGAACCTGCAACCCTCCGGCTGCAAGGCAACGAACATACCCCTACACCACCGCGCCCCCACAGTCATCTTCACACCGACTGTGTACGGCAGTGTAATCATTAATGCAGAGTGGGATGAAAAATTTCCTGACCGGTGATTAGAACCCGCGACCTATACATTGACTGCCCTGCGCACAAGCCACTAGGCCACCTAACACATTGGTTGAAATCCGTTCAACTGAACCTATGATCAAGCAGTAGAAGCAGTCTAAGATCAATGATATGATAACAAAGATCGGCATAATTGTAGTGTCTGGCACCCAACTGTCGTTTAGGATAAGATTATTCGTCGTAACGGTGGCGAAACTGCAGTATCGGGGGCCGAAGCATACACAATATCTTAGTATAGTATAGTATATAGTATCTATTTACGACACTAACCCTAACACTAACCGTAACCGACCCTCACGACGCTTAACCTGACCCTAACCAACACATACAGTCCCCGATACCGTAGTTTCGCCGTAACGGTTTTCGCTAACAGTGACTGAGTTTGAAAATGATCAAGCAAGACAAAGCTAACAATCACAATTTTCAAGCAATTCAATGGATGGCCCATTCAAGATCTGAATTTATAACGGCGTTTTTAAAATAATTACTTGAATAAAACGCATGGATAAAAAGTCTAAACTGCAGCGAATTTGCAAATTTTAGATGGTCTAGTCGTCAAAAGTGGACAGATTTTCGCGCTAAAAATAAATAAAGAGGAAAAATCTGCAGCGAAAAACCGAGTGAATGTTAATTGAAACCACGTTACCTGTCTGGCATCCATGTCAGAAACTAAAAGCTCAAAACGAATTCGTTAAAATCTCCGCAAGATCGAAAATTCTCTATTTACGAAGATAAACACTCGAACACTGAGTAAAACTGTGGTGTCCTATTCAATAAAATTCAAATAATAGAGGATATTATTTTTTCGCACCAACCGCCATTGTTCATTGACTATAAGAATACCACCGGATATTAGTCATCGCGTAGCTGGCGCCCCTACCGAGTGTCGCAGCAAACACGTCCAACCACAAAACTTTATTCATTCACTCATTCATTCATTCAAGTATTTATATAGCGCCTCTTCGAGAAAACTACTCAGAGGCGCTCCCGACTTTAGCACGGCCAAATAGAGAAGTTTTCAAGTGCATATAGAATGTGTCTATGATCATTTCTGATTTTAAAATCATGATCAACTAATCTAAAATTATCCAAAACGGGATTTCATAAGTATGTCCAAAATTTACTGTGTGAGGGATTCTACTGACTCTAAGTATTCATCAAAACATCTTGACTAATAAAAATTCATCTTTGTAATTTTGAAGGCAACCTTTACTTTTTATAAAGCCATTCAAAGCGCTCGTTCCTCTCTCATTCGCCAGGTGCGCACTATGCATCCACCAAGACCTTGCACTTAACTTGTTTACGATCATCCGTCAATCTTTGAAATGTAATCACACTTCGTTGGGTCAATTTGAAATTAAACGAAGATCGTTGTTATCTATGATCACAGCGCAATCTCCTCGGATTCCCCCTCCCCGTCCCCTGATTCTCGCCTGGCACCACAACAGACACAACAACGTGCCTTTTCTCTCATGGTTGCACTCACTGGGAGCGCATCTGAAAGGCTCCTGCTGCACGAAGCGCTTTATAAGTTGTCAGATACAATACAATACAATTAAGCATTTTGTCTCATATAGCGCCTTCATATAAACTTGTATTTTATTAACGCTACTCTGATCCTAAAGTCTCAACGGGGACTTGTCCAAAAATATCTGACTAATGTTTTACTTCGTCCTCACTCAGCCTCCTCCCATCGTCCGCTTCGCTCATCCAACAGACTTGACCTATTGGTTCCTCGGTCTAGAACTGCTATGGCTCAGTCTCGATCTTTTGTCTCTATTGGTCCTTCTCTCTGGAATTCTCTTTCTCCTCCTGTTCGCTCTACACTTCTGTCTGTCAGTCTCTCCTCTGCTCTGTCTCTTCTCAAAACCTACTTCTTCTCGCGGGCCTTGCGCACTGGGAGCGCCTCTGAACGGTTCACCCTACTAGAGGCGCTTTATAAATGTTTAAATACAATACAATACTTTGTGGAGTGGATCCGATTTGACCAGGGTCTATGACAACAGAGGCCGTTACCCTGGACAGAAATTTGTTTGTCATGCATACTACAGCATTTTTACTTTGTGTGATTCAAAGATCTGGTCATCATATGTGTTTTTAAATAACTACTAGTGGTTATAGTGCCGCTGGATATTTTAAAAGAGGTTTGTAAATTCCACTCGATTTACGTAAGATATCCTTCGCCTTGCTTGCAAACTTGACACAAGGCCATCTAGCGAAAGAAAGTCCCTCTGCACTTCGTAAATCTAGCCTCGTAGAGCGTTTGACCTTGTCAAATCAAATCAAAAATAATAAATCTAATCTAATCAAATCTCATGTTTTTTATGGATAAAAAGTCATGTGTTGTTTTGTGTAGCTTCCTCTTGAAAGCTGATGGGGGTCACGCCCTCGCAACTTTGTATTGCCAACCAAAGATGACAGACATTGCATCTATATCATTAATTCTCCAACCGCTCCTTAGCATAGGCCACACCACTTCTTTGGAATTACTCCCTAAAAGTTCTCGGCCAGTTTTGATCCTCCTCCTATTCCTATTTCATCTGCTACTTTTATTCTGTGCTCACCATTCGCTGTAACCACCGCAGACTCCTCGGATTGACCCCACTGAATTTTGACCTGTCACGTACCACAACAGACAAAACATCATGTCTAAAATTATTGCAGACTTGACTTGATATAGCGCCAGTGTTATGCTGATATCGCACTGGCTTTGTGTGATGAGCGATTTCAAAACACTGAGTAGGTTGTTCATGAGATTCGTCTAAATTTACGTCTGCTCAGAGTTATAAAGCAAAGATACGAGTTAAAAGAGGTGTATAAAATAATGCAACTCGATTCACGTAAGAAATCCTTTGTCTTACTAGCAAGATAATAATTTATTAGACGCATGACCCTCTAGCGAATGAAACAGTCGCATAGCATAAACCAAGTATCGTAGATTATATATCCGGCGTCTCTGTCTGACCAGGTCAAATCAAATCAAATTGATTCTAATGTAATCTAATCACATCTTTTGTATTGATCAAAAGGTTTGTTTTGTTTTGTATTGTAAGGATCCTGGGGGTGGCCCATGTTCCGAGGGACGCTGCGGCGATTTAGGTGCCCCGGAGAGATGCCGCTCCAGGCCACGCCCCCTAGCCCGTGTTCCATAGGCCACGCCCCCTAGGCCATGTTCTGCCGCTCTAGCCCGTGTTCCATAGGCCACGCCTCCTAGGCCATGTTCTGCCGCTCTAGCCCGTGTTCCATAGGCCACGCCTCCTAGGCCATGTTCTGCCGCTCTAGCCCGTGTTCCATAGGCCACGCCTCCTAGGCCATGTTCTGCCGCTCTAGCCCGTGTTCCATAGGCCACGCCTCCTAGGCCATGTTCTGCTAAGCCACGCCTCCTAGGCCATGTTCCGTAGCCCATGTTCTGCCGCCCTAGCCCATGTTCTGGTAAGCCACGCCTCCTAGGCCATGTTCTGCTAGGCCACGCCTCCTAGGCCTTGTTCTGCTAAGCCACGCCTCCTAGGCTATGTTCCATAGCCCATGTTCTGGTAAGCCACGCCTCCTAGGCCATGTTCTGCTAAGCCACGCCCCCTAGGCCATGTTCCGTAGCCCATGTTCTGGTAGGCCACGCCCCCTTAGCCCTTGTTCTCTAGGCCATGTTCCTGGGCGGTTATAAATAGCTCAGCCTGCCTAGAGAGAGTAGCTAATAGATGTAGTTGAGGAGGAGTAACAGACGTCCGTTGAGAGCTAATAGATGTAGTTGAGGATAATAGATGTAGTTAAGAGCCGGTGCATGTCGCCTGTGTCGTTTGGCGGTCTTTTGTACAGTGATTGCGACGAATTAATAAACTCTGCTGAAGAAGAAGAATTCGTGTCGTTTGTCAAGTTCTATTGTCGTCGGGGAAACTCAACGTTTAAGCCCTTCGATAGACCACGAAGGCCGAACTGTCACGTGTCCTGGTCACCGGTGCATCCTGGTCCCTTGCTTTGGTGAGACGCGCACAGGGTTCGAGTTCGACGTTTAAGCCGGCGAAGAGGCCTATTTTCACCACACTGGACGCAGAAGTGGGGTCTACAGCTTTCCTGCAGAACGACGACAACTAGAATCAACCGAGAATGTTGACCGGAGACGACGAAATCACGATCCAGTATTCGGCGACTGGGGACGCCAACACGCCTCCCGACCGCGAAACACCAGCAGCCCGGAGAGCAACGATGGAAAGATCGCCGCTGCGGAACGTGGAATTCGGATCGGAAGACGACGAGACACAGGTGAGACAAAGCTACCGAGAGAGGACGGACCGACCGGTACGGACGACGGATCTGCTGGAGACCGTCGACGGCTTGCTGCGAAGACGATCGACGCCAATGAAACCCGGTCGTTTCGATGGAACAGGTTCCTGGGAGTCTTTCTACGCACAGTTTGAAGTGTGCGCCCGCCATAACCGATGGACTCCGGCGGACAAGGTCGACCATTTGCGCTGCGCGTTGGAAAAAGCGGCGACACAACTCCTTTGGGACTTCGGCGCGCAAGCAGACGTGAGTTATGAGGAACTGGTGGAACGCCTCCGACAGAGATACGGGTCGGAAGGTCAAGCAGAAACCTTTCGGGCCCAGTTATATTACAGACGGCAATGAGCGGAAGAAAGTCTCAGCGACCTGTTGCACGAGATTCGGCGTCTCGTAGTCCTGGCGTATCCCGTCCCATCCAATGAGACGACCCAGATCATCGCGAAAGACTCATTCCTGGAAGCCCTACGAGACCGTGAACTCTCATTGAAAGTACGAGAACGAGAGCCACAGACTCTCGACGAAGCATACCGCACAGCCCTGCGTCTGGAGGCCTATCAACGAGCATCCGAGAGCGACGACCGAAGGAGACCGACGAATCGGGTTCGTGGGACTCAGGAGATCGACCCGAGTGCCCAGCTCCAAGCGACGCTGGACCGGTTCCTGACGGCGCAACGGGACGACCAGCGCCAGTGGCAGCGCGAGATAGAGGATCGGATTGACCGACAACTGCGGGAGCTGCGGAGCCAAGCTCCGAACGATAACGATCGGGGACGAAACGATCGTCCCGGAAATCGCAACGACGGTGACCGACAGCAAGAGACTACGAGACGGGCGGTCACGTGTTTCAACTGTGACCGAACCGGTCACGTGGCTCGTGACTGCCGCCAAGCACGCCGTTTCCGGAACCGCGGGAACGACGCCGGAACGACTGGAACCGAGGAACCGATGCAGCCGGAACCAGTAGCCATGAACCACACTACGCGATCGACGTTGCCGGACAGAGCCAGCAACAACGCCATCTACATCAGAGGGACGATCAATGGACGACAGCAGCTGTGCCTGATCGACACTGGATCAGAAGTCAGCCTGGTGCCATCCTCCGTCATCGAAGGGTTAGAACTTCGTTCATGTAATCGTACTTTGATGGCTGCTAATGGGTCAGAAATTAGGGTCCTTGGGGAGGTCCTAGTGTCCATTAAGATTGGGAGAGGTTTTGAAATCCCGACCACGTTTCTGGTGTCTGACCAAATAGTAGAACCTATGTTGGGCATGGATTGGCTCAGAGAGCACCGTTGTAGACTGGGATTTGGTGCAGGGGCATTATTTGTGGGAAAGAGACGCATTTCTCTTGTGCGGGGCAATGGCTCTAATTGGTGCCGGCGCGTTATCGTTGCCGAGGAGGTCGTAGTATTGCCTAAGTGCCGAAGGGATGTCCCGGTTAAAACTCTCTACGGGAACCTGACCACGGTTGCTCCCGCTTGGATGACCGAGGCTCAAGAAATCAGCCCCGGTGTGCATCTTGCCCGAGTGGTGATAAATGATGAGATCGATGCCCATGTACAAGTTGTAAACTTAAATGAAGACCCGGTGAGATTTAATAAGAATCAGTGCCTGGGAGGTTTACACCCGGTGCAGATAGAGTCGAAGGCGACAGGTACTGCAGGATTTGAACCGGTTAAAGAGAGTCCGCCGATGGAGGCGTTGTTAGCCGATTTACCAGAGGAGGTACCACCTGAGGTTCGGGAACGACTCAAGGAATTGTTGGTGGAGTATGGGGATGTTTTCTCGGTGGCCGACCGAGACTTAGGAAGGACGTCCTTGTGTACCCACAAGATAGAGACGGGAGACGCTCGCCCCGTGAGGCAACCGCTAAGGCGCCACCCGTTGCCACATCGGGTCTACGTGGACAGTCAGTTGGACAGTATGCTAGAAGATGGGGTCATAGAGCCAGCGGTGAGCGAGTGGGCGTCCAACGTGGTTCTGGCTCGTAAGAAAGATGGCTCGTTGAGGTTCTGTATCGACTATAGACAGTTAAACGACCGGACAAGGAAGGACTCGTATCCCCTCCCAAAGATAGACGAGTGTTTAGACTCCCTTGCCGGCGGGGGCTGGTACAGTACTCTGGATCTAAGGAGTGGGTACCACCAGGTTGCCATGGAAACGAAGGATGCCGATAAGACCGCATTTGTCACTAGACGGGGTGTGTTCAAATGGAAGGTGATGCCCTTTGGCTTGTGTAACGCGCCCGCCACCTTCCAGCGACTTATGGATATCGTCCTGTCGGGTCTCAACTTCGAGATTTGCTTGGTTTATTTGGATGACGTTATAATCTTTGCAAACACCCCAGAACAGCATTTAGATCGGTTGACACAGGTGTTCCAGCGGCTGAGAGACGCGAATCTTAAATTAAAGCCGAGTAAATGCCGTTTACTGCAGAGAACCGTCTGTTTCCTGGGACACATAGTGACACCGGACGGGGTGTCAATGGATCCGTCGAAGATAAAAGATGTAGTGGAATGGCCTACCCCGCAACGGTTACGGGACGTGAGAGCGTTTGTGGGACTTTGCTCGTATTATAGGAGGTTTGTGCGTGATTTCTCGATGATGGCTGCTCCGTTGTTTGCCTTAACCAAGAAGGGCAGAAGCTTTGTGTGGGACGAAGTCTGCCAGGAAGCTTTCGACTCGCTCAAGACTACGTTAACGACTGCGCCTATTTTAACGCTCCCCCGGGACGAAGGGACGTATTACCTGGATTGCGATGCGAGTGATTTAGGCATAGGCGCGGTGCTGTCCCAAAGCGTGGAAGGTGAGGAACGGGTGATCGCATACGGAAGCCGATTATTATCAGCCGCAGAACGGAACTACTGCGTGACCCGGAAAGAGCTGTTGGCTATAGTGTATTTTACTAAGCTGTATAGACAGTACTTGTTGGGACGACCATTTGTCCTGAGAACCGACCATGCTGCGCTGCAATGGTTGCAGCGGACGCCAGAACCTATTGGCCAGCAGGGACGATGGCTGGAACGCCTGGCTGAGTTCGAGTTTCAAATTGTCCACCGGCCTGGCAGAAAGCACGGCAATGCGGATGCGCTTTCGCGCCGACTGTGTCGGCAGTGCGGTCTATCTGACCCGATTGCGGTAGCCGCGGTGACGGAAGTGGTGGGACCGACCCCATCGACCGTTGAGACGGAGCCTAATGGCTCGATGGAAAAGAGTCAGCGCGAGGACGCCGACTTGCGAGTTGTACGAGCCTGGCTAGAGGTTGGCGCCGAAGCGCCCAATCTTGTCGAGATCCTCTCAGAAAGTGAAGCCATAAAGACTTTCTGGCATCAGAGAGACCGACTTTATCTGATAGACGGAGTAATGTTCCGCCGGACGCCGGATGGCGTAGAACAGGTATTGGTGCCGAAAGCAGAACGTGAGAGATTTCTAACGCTTGCACACACCGGTATGACCGGGGGTCACTTGGGAGTGCGCAGAACGAGATGGCAGGTACGACGCCGGGCCTACTGGACGGGATGGTCGGGCGATGTCAAACGGTTTTGTCGGCGGTGTTCCCCTTGTGCCCAATACCACCGTGGTCAGCCACCCAAGCAGGGACTTCTGCAGCCACTATCCTGTGGGGAGCCCTGGGAGCGGCTAAGCATTGACATAACTGGGCCCCATCCACGTAGTCGTAGAGGGCATATTTATATTCTCACGGTGATGGATGGGTTTACAAAATTTGTAGAAGCTATTCCGATGGCTAATCAGGAGGCAACGTCGGTTGCTAGAGCCCTCGTAGAAAACGTTATTGTCAGATATGGGGTTCCCCTCCAAATTTTGACAGACCAAGGGAGGAATTTTGACGGAATCCTTTTCGGGGAGCTTTGTAAGCTTTTAGGCATCGACAAAGTAAGGACTTCTAGTTACCACCCTAGCGGGAACGGGTTAATCGAACGCTTTCACCGGACCATGAATGCCATGCTGGGGAAGGTAATAGACAGCCATCAGAGGAATTGGGACGAGGTTCTGCCGCATGTCCTCGCCGCCTATCGGGCTTCGTTGCACGACGCAACGGGGTTTACTCCGAACTTCTTGATGTTCGGACGGGAGACCAGGGCGCCCATTGACCTTGTCTACGGCCGACCCCCCGATGAAGGTCAATCCCCGACGTCCTACAGCGTCTACGCCCAGGAGTTCGCCGAGCGTATGGAGGACGCATATCGCTTGGTGCGTGAACACTTAAAGGTCTCCGCTGAAAGAAGGAAGCATACATATGATTTACGCGTCCGTCCACAGCAATTCTCTCCCGGCGACCGGGTCTGGTATTACACCCCTCGACGTTACCAGGGTCGGAGCCCGAAATGGACTCGTATGTACACCGGGCCCTTTGTGGTGTTGGAACGTTGTGGTGCCGTCAATTATCGTCTCCGAAAAACGAGGAATTCCCGTCCATTCGTCGCACATGTGGACAAATTGCGCCCATGTTTTGGAGAAGAAGGAATAGCAAACAACTCTTCGCGTGCGGAGGCCGACAATGTAGTCGCTCCCCACCTCGCTGTGGGAACCGATCGCCCCAAACGGACGACTCGCCGCCCCGCACGTTATTGCTAGGCGTGCCGACGCCGTTCTGAACGCTGATTATACGGAAAAAGACTTTCTGAATGAACAGTTAATTTGGACTTTTCAAACGAACATTTGAAATGGTAATTGTTACGTTAGGCCTGTTGGCCGATGAAGCCCGTTGGCCTCTTTTGTGTAGAGTATTGTGTGATTGTTGGACTCTTCGCCGCTGCTTATGTTAGGCCCGTTGGCCGTTTTCAAGTATATACATGTGGAATTGAGTGCGGTCGTGATGGCCCGTTGGCCACTTTTACGAGGTAAAGGCTGTGCGAACTTTGAGTAGATTGGTCCGACCCGTTGGTCGTGTTATTTGAAGCGTACGGTCAAGTCGACCTGAGACTTTGATAGGCGATAGACTCGGCTCGTTGGCCACCGTTGTTTTAAAGCCACGTTTGGCTTTGTGCTTATTGTTGAGCCATGTGGCTCTGCTTTATCAGTTCAGAGGGTGGGGACACCCTCTAGCGTAGCGGGGGGAGCATTGTAAGGATCCTGGGGGTGGCCCATGTTCCGAGGGACGCTGCGGCGATTTAGGTGCCCCGGAGAGATGCCGCTCCAGGCCACGCCCCCTAGCCCGTGTTCCATAGGCCACGCCCCCTAGGCCATGTTCTGCCGCTCTAGCCCGTGTTCCATAGGCCACGCCTCCTAGGCCATGTTCTGCCGCTCTAGCCCGTGTTCCATAGGCCACGCCTCCTAGGCCATGTTCTGCCGCTCTAGCCCGTGTTCCATAGGCCACGCCTCCTAGGCCATGTTCTGCCGCTCTAGCCCGTGTTCCATAGGCCACGCCTCCTAGGCCATGTTCTGCTAAGCCACGCCTCCTAGGCCATGTTCCGTAGCCCATGTTCTGCCGCCCTAGCCCATGTTCTGGTAAGCCACGCCTCCTAGGCCATGTTCTGCTAGGCCACGCCTCCTAGGCCTTGTTCTGCTAAGCCACGCCTCCTAGGCTATGTTCCATAGCCCATGTTCTGGTAAGCCACGCCTCCTAGGCCATGTTCTGCTAAGCCACGCCCCCTAGGCCATGTTCCGTAGCCCATGTTCTGGTAGGCCACGCCCCCTTAGCCCTTGTTCTCTAGGCCATGTTCCTGGGCGGTTATAAATAGCTCAGCCTGCCTAGAGAGAGTAGCTAATAGATGTAGTTGAGGAGGAGTAACAGACGTCCGTTGAGAGCTAATAGATGTAGTTGAGGATAATAGATGTAGTTAAGAGCCGGTGCATGTCGCCTGTGTCGTTTGGCGGTCTTTTGTACAGTGATTGCGACGAATTAATAAACTCTGCTGAAGAAGAAGAATTCGTGTCGTTTGTCAAGTTCTATTGTCGTCGGGGAAACTCAACGTTTAAGCCCTTCGATAGACCACGAAGGCCGAACTGTCACGTGTCCTGGTCACCGGTGCATCCTGGTCCCTTGCTTTGGTGAGACGCGCACAGGGTTCGAGTTCGACGTTTAAGCCGGCGAAGAGGCTTATTTTCACCACAGTATAAAGATTATTCATCCCACACTTTTTTCCAACAACCTGGAATGGACTTCCCTTGACTATGCAACACCTCCCAAGCTCTTCTCAATTTCATAAACTGTTGAAGACTGTTTTTTTCGCTTGATCTAGGCCGGGAGCGCCTCTGAGTAGGTACCTTGAACGGGCGCTATATAAATTACGATTGATTGATTTTTTCCTCCTTCCATAATTATTATTATTATTATATTAAAGTCTGAAATCGAAGCCGGTCTCCGTCAATGTAATCTGAGTTCATGCAAAACTGTTTCAACTGTAACTGGTTGCGGTTTGTCCGAGTGTCCATGGACGGAGTTTATCATAGGGCTAGGGGAGGCTAAGCCCACCCCAGGGAAGAAGGCCAAAATTCAGCTTTTATCGTGAAATAGTATCTTTTCACGGGCTTAGCTCCAGGGCTTAAAGTGTGCCAGGACGGTCATGGACGGCGTCCTGGCACTTATTTTCGAGGCTGGACGCCTTCCTGCCACTTATTTGGCCAACACTGCCTGGACGGTCGCCCACGACTGCCTGGACGGCGTCCAGGCAGTCTTGGACGGGCGTCATTGACGGCCGTCTATACAGTTATGGACGGCCGCATGTGCAACATACGTTTGCCTGCGACGTACAGCATAATATATTGCCCATGTTAAATTGAGCCAAAATATATACAAGATATATGAGACATATAAGACACCTTGCACAGAAAGTTTCAGGCTTGGTGCAGATTTAAAATTATATATAGGCTAAGGTTTTATCTGAATCTCGATCTGTATCCCTCTGTGTACATGTGTCTCTCTCTGCCCCTCCACCATCTATCTGTTCGAGACTCTTCCTCTCTGTCTCTTTTTCTGACCTCTCTCCCTCCTACGTCACCGATACTGTGCGCCTGTGTATGTCTGTCTCTCTCTCTGTATGTCTGTCTGTCTGTCCAGTGGCGTAGGCAAGGGGGGGGGGTTTCGGGGGTCAAAACCCCCCATTGGCTCCGAAAAAAAGGTTTTTTAAGGTTATTTTTCCGTTTAAGTAAGAAAAATAGCAAAAAACAGGGTTTCCGGCCATAAAACCCCCCATGAAAAATTCCTGGCTACGCCACTGTGTCTGTCTGTCTATCTCGGGTCTTGCTCCAATTACCCTAACCATTTGCAATCACCATGAGTAATTACAGTTGGTTTGAGATCCAATGATGGGCTCGCTCTATAATATTATATTTAGGCGTCGGTCGGCTATTTATAAATGGAACTGATCAGTCATAAAAATTAATCGTCAAAATGTGTTTTAATCTTGTCGCTTAATATCGGATTGCAGTCACTCGCCAAGGCGCGAAAATACCAAGATACGCAACTATAATATTATTATAATGCATCATCAGGCCTATGTAGGCCTAGGCCTATATATCTTCTAGACACAAGAATAACTTTATATTGGGACTTTTAAAAGTGGTGGTGATAGTCAACGCCATTTTTTAATCTGCAAGGAAATTAATTATTATGGCTTTGAAACATGGAAGCATTTGGCTGTCTATCGTATTTGTATGGGCTGTGAATTCATGCGTACCATAATTAAAATCGCAAAGGGCAGAGCTGACATATATAGTATATACACACACCACATAGGCTATATATATATATATATATATATATATATATATATATAATGTATATATATATAAGGTTCTGGAATCGAATACATCCTGATGAGGGAAGGAAAGGAAAGAATTTCCCTCCCCACTTTTGAGCTTGAGGCGGGAACGCGAGACGCCCACACAACTCTGGGTTCATTTTGTTACTATCAAAATATCATCGCTGGTATCTACAATATATAGTGGAAATTTGTATACTCTATGTGCCTGACTCAAATGAAAACAAACATAATTATGATAAGTTATAGCCGCTGACAGATATCTGCGAAGCCGGAGCATGCATGTATGGTGGAGCAGATATGAGAGCGAGGAAGCAGAGAGGCTGCATATATAGGCCTATACTATAGGCCTCTAAATCACTATTTCTCAGGCTTTGTCTAAATGAGCGCTTTTGAAAGTATTTGAACAATGTTATCTGTTGTTTTTCATGTCACCAGCTGCGATGGTAAGTTCAACTAAGCAGACTATAGTAATTCTGTATATAGGCTTACATGTATGCGAAACATTGACAAACAGCATTAGGCTATGAGTGGACAACATTCTGTATCAGTCATTTCTTCTATACAAAACAATCGTTTTGGCAGCAGTTTCTACTTTCTTGCGTGTAATCGCAGCTGTGATCTGTAGGTTCCTGTAAACGCTCAGTCGCGGGAAGAACTAACAAAATAATTATTATTATAAAAACAAAAGTCGACAGACAGCCAAGGCTAAGAATCAAAATTAATGGTCAACTGTGCTGGCGGAAAGTGCTGTCTCTATAATTATATTGCATGGTGTTCAGAATTATAGCCTATACGGTGCTTATTATTATATTACTATATAGCTGGGTTACCCGGCGTTGCACGGGAAATTTGGGGTTTGTCCGCTCCTGGCCAATCCCCAACTCCCCCACCACCATCATTTCACCCTGTCCCCACTCCTACTCCGCATCACCACCTAATTTCCACATATCTCACACAGTGGTTATTATATTATTATACACGGTGCGTTGGCTTCAGAGAGATGGATAGAGATAAAGCGAGCGCGCGCGCGAGAGAGAGAGAGATGAAGACAGACAGACAGACAGACAGACAGACAGACAGACACACACAGACACACACAGACACAGACACACAGACACACAGACACACAGACAGACACACATACAGACACACAGACAGACACACAGACAGACACACAGACAGACACACAGACAGACACACTCACAGACACACACACAGACACACACAGACAGACAGACGATAGAAAGGTAATTAGGGGCGTCCAGGCACTTCTTTTTTTACACTTTAAGCACTGCTTAGCTCCCCTCCCCACCCCCCCCACCCCACAAGAAGGTCAAGACATAACTTGTCTCGGGAAAATGGCTCTTTTCACGAAACTTCAATCCAATCGAGAAAATATTGCCTGCGACGCACGTTCCAGTCTCCGTCTCAACAAAGTCAAAGTTATTTTTTAGCAAAGAGCGGAAACCAAACTCTGCACATGTTAATAACTGCTTAATATGGATGTGGCTGGACTGGCGCTTATGAAAACTCAATAATATTGACATAATAAAGTTAATACAATCATCATCATCATCATCATCATCATCATCATCATCATCGTCGTCATCAACATCAACATCATCATCATCATCAACAAATCTTTTAAAACGATTTTTCTAAGTTTTACATTCTTCAGCCATGCTGTTGGCGCTTACAATACTGATGCACAACAATATTGTCATACATTGTACTTTCATAGCCTGCAGCAGAACTCATTCATACCGTTAGTGTGTTAAAGAGTAAGGGTTCGGTCCGTCCTCTTCCTTGAGATTCCAGAAAAACCCAAATAAGACACCTTTAAATTTGAAACTAAAGTTGCTATATAAAAGAAATTGAGACACAACTTGTTATCACTATGATAGTGAATCTAAGGGTTATCACTATAAATATATATGCCCAGTAGTGAACACAAGTCTGAAATTTACTGACCTTAATAGAAGGAAAGAGGTCCAAATGTCAAGACTAAGGTTAGGAAAAGTAAACCTAAATGAAAGACTTTATCTTATGAAGAAGCATGACAATGGTCTTTGTAATTCATGTAATGTTACAGAGAACATAGATCATTTATTGTTAACTTGTAAAAAAGAAAATATATCTGACGTACTAAGAAATGCATGTGCTGCTTTTAAGTTAGACTTCAATACTAAGAATTTACTTGATGACGGTTATATGCAAAGTGTAGTTTATAGGCTTATAAACCAAATAACTAAAGGAAAAATTGTGTAAATACTGTCGTTTATAAGCCCATGTAAGAAGTTGTACATGGTGCATGACCAACTTATCAAAAGATGCGTATCTCGTGTGCCTGGAAGCTCTGCTTTGCTTCTGAGTTTATTTCTTCTCTAAATATTTGTTGTTGATTCTTTTCGTGAAGTACATGTGTCTAATGAAAAATTTCTTAAAAACCAAATTCATATGATGGTTGATTTCAAGGATTCAATAGATTAAATTGTGATGTACAATTGTTTAGTATAACAAAATAAGATAAAAAAAATATTTCTTTGATGTGACAATGCATTGAGAAACTGATCGTAAATGTGCTTTGTGGTTGTTGTTGTTGTTGTTGTTGTTGATGTTAATATTGAATGTCATGCCATTGTAACATGATTGTGTTGGGATATTGTTAGTCGTCTTTGCTCTTGTTAGAGCAAAATTATATCTCATATTAACCTGTTTAAGAATTTCTTTTACTGAAATGTAGAAGCTTTTAAATCAAACTTGTTTTAAGAATGGTAATCAAGAAAAGTTTGTGAAATAGCTTGCATGTGACAATTATTGCAACATCTTAATGAATGTACCCAAGCAAAATATTTGGCATAAATTGTAAGCTTATTAACTGTTAACCATTCTGCTACTAAACAATGAACGCTATAAGACAACGTACAATAATATTATGTTAACACTTGATGAACAATGATATTGTTATGACAACGTTATAATATTTTTATGGTTAATTTGGACGTCATCAATTCATTGTTACTACACTGTATAAGCTGTAAATTGTCGTCAACGGCCTTTGCTGTCATACGACGACGTTAAACTTTGGTTAAATAAAAACTTGTTATCGCAACACGGGTTCAAAATCTTCAAAATAAAACACCGTTTAAACGTTCTCCATGAATGCTATAAAAAAATTATGAACTCTGGGGATGGCGCAACCTTTGATTTCAGCCTGCGGATATTTTTAGCTTGCATCGGTTAGGCCTGAAGTGAAAGAATTCTGAATAAGTTTTAAAACGATTATTGTATTCTGTATCAAATGCAATTGCATTGAATATTATTGTTCTGTATCAAATGCATTTACATTTCGTTTGCTCTGTATCAAATGTGGGACGCGGCGGTGTAGTGGGTATGTTCATCGCCTTGCAGCCGGAGGGTTGCAGGTTCGAATCCACCTTAAGTCGCCGCGTATGGACCATGGACAAGTCGTTCACTCGCAATTGCTTAGGGCTTCGATGCGAAACTCCGATTCAGTGTCCGCGCTGTTGTCGGGAACGCCTCTGAGTAGTAAGCGTGAATGGGCGCTCCAGTAAGTTTACATCAATCAATCATGGGCGGAGTTTGGTTTCCGTTCTTGGAGGGGCTAACCTATGAGTCTGCGCCTTCTTGGGGGAGGGGCTAAGCCCGGGAAAAGATACCGTTTGCACGGTAAAAAAACTGAATCTTCTTGGAGGGGCTTAGCCCACCTAGCCTCTGATAAACTCAGCCCATGGGTCTGTCAACCGGATTGTTGAATAAAAGAAAATTTTAAAAGTGATAAAACGATAAAATGATAAAATGTTAAAATGATAAAATTAAAAAATTAAAAAATTAAAAAATTAAATTAAAAAAATTAAAAAATTAAAAAATTATGAAATTAAAAAATTATGAAATTATAAAATTTTAAAATTATAAAATTATAAAATTATAAAATTATAAAATTATAAAATTATCATGCGATTATGTGTGGCTATAAGAGACTCTGGCCTATGACTTACTTTTCCTCCGCATGTTCACTCGCAGTCTTTGCATTCATTCATTCATTCCGAAAATTCATTCTTGCAAAAGTTTATTAAGCTTCAATTTAGCCCACCGCACACCCAAATCTGCTCTCAGTCCTTTTGGACGTACCTCCTTTATGCAGAACCGTGTTTTTGGTAGTAGGACCATCAACCTGGAATGGTCTTCATCTGACACTCCGCTCCCTTTCTAAAAATCCTTCTCAGCCTTTCCTCTCTCCTCATGTGTCGCGGTCGCCTCCACAAGGCCAACCAGCGACATCTGGTCATCTTCAGCACCACATCAACAACACGACGGTGACCACTTCAAACGACGCCTGCTGTGAGAACTCGTCGTGGGCAGAACATTTACGGACCTGAATATAGGGAGGGCAACTAAGTGATTCGACTGGGGGTCTGCTATCAGGGCAGGGGTAACATTTGACCGACCGATCTAGGCGGCAGTAACGGACCCTTCGACCGACTTGAAAGAGGCAATTAGCCTTTGACTGTACCCCAGAACGAATCGCCACCTCTGGCATTACCCCACCACGCTGGGGTATATAATCGTCGCGTCACCTGGAATCGGGGCGCTCTCGATATGATCACAGACACGTAACATCGTCGAACAAGATTGAATCAACGGTCATAAATCGACAGAGAGGGAGAGCGGCCAAAGGACTGGCATTCTGTTAAACTGATCGCCTTAGTCGTAGAATATTGATATCTTATAATAACCGTCATTTATTAATAATCAATAAAACCAACAAAACCATCCTCTCTTCTTCGAGTTTGAACATCGTGGCGCGATTTTGAGCACAAGGCTAGAGTCGGCCACGACATTCTGGTGGCAGCGGTGGAACGAAGAAGAAGAGGATTTCGACACGGGCGAACAGGACTGACGCGGTGATCAGCACGTCATCAGGAACCAAGTGATCCAGGACGGAACGATCAGCCGGTCAAGCGGAAGAGCAACCGACGGACGCGGTGATCAGCTCGTCATCAGGGACCAAGTGATCCAGGACGGAACGATCAGCCGGTCAAGCGGAAGAGCAACCGACGGACGCGGTGATCAGCTCGTCATCAGGGACCAAGTGATCCAGGACGGAACGATCAGCCGGTCAAGCGGAAGAGCAACCGACGGACGCGGTGATCAGCTCGTCATCAGGGACCAAGTGATCCAGGACGGAACGATCAGCCGGTCAAGCGGAAGAGCAACCGACGGACGCGGTGATCAGCTCGTCATCAGGGACCAAGTGATCCAGGACGGAACGATCAGCCGGTCAAACGGAAGAGCAACCGACGGACGCGGTGATCAGCTCGTCATCAGGGACCAAGTGATCCAGGACGGAGCTATCAGCCGGTCAAACGGAAGAGCAACCGACGGACGCGGTGATCAGCTCGTCATCAGGGACCAAGTGATCCAGGACGGAGCTATCAACCGGTCAAACGGAAGAGCAACCGACGGACGCGGTGATCAGCTCGTCATCAGGGACCAAGTGATCCAGGACGGAGCTATCAGCCGGTCAAACGGAGCAGCCGACGGAACAACCAATCAATCGGAACCAGCGCAGTAGAGGACCCGAGGATCCAGCATCGAAGCAGGCACAGGTAAGACCTTCGTTCGTTGGCTGTGTTCAATTGATTGGTCAGGTGGGTCAATCACGGGGCAGGATTGGCTGCGAGGAGATTGATTTTGAGTGAGAACTTTGATTTTGTGTTTCTAAGTAATTGCCTGGTTGAAGACCACTCTACCTACTTTTGTTTCAATCTCATCTTTCCCTTGCTTTAACCATGGATCAGTTAACGCTTAGTCAACAGGCAGACATTAGGGAGATGTCAACGGATCGTTTAAAGGTGTGCATTCTTAAGTGTAAATTGGATAGAGCTGTATTGGAAATGGGCAAGTCTGAGTTGATGGAAAAATTGGCGCATATGATAGCGGGTTGGCATAAAGTTGACTCGACGACAGCAGAAGTGCCAGAAGGACCATCACCCAGGTCCACAACAATTAAGACGGAGGGCCATCTGCAGAAACAGATATTCTTTTTTGAAGTAAGAAAGTATAAAGAAGAAGAAGAGAGGATTGCGAGAGAAGAAAGATACGAGAAGGAGAGAATCGAGTATGAAGAAGAGGAGCGGGCAAGAGAAGAAAGATACGAGAAGGAGAGAATCGAGTATGAAGAAGAGAAGAAGGCAAGAGAAGAAAGATACGAGAAGGAGAGAATCGAGTATGAAGAAGAGAAGAGGGCAAGAAAAGAAGAACAGGCAGATCGGATAAGGAGAGAAGAGGTGGAGAGAATCGCGAGAGGAAAAGAGAAGAAGGCGGGAGACGAAGATAGAGAATTAAGGGAGCGCGTCATAGAACAGAGAGAGAAACAAACACCAGTCAGCGCATGCGCGGTTGATGCCGGTAAGAGCACCACCCATCACACCAGTGGGGGGACTGGCGACCAGCAGCGGGACGTCATAAAACAGAGAGACACCGAGCCCAACTTAGACCCGGAGATAGGGGGAGGTGCGATAAATGACAGAACGGAGGTAGACAGACCTATGCGACCAGAGGGAGAGATTGACGCTCCCACAATAACTGAAGCAGAGAAACAAAGAGAAAACTCGATTAGTGACCATTGTACTCAGAAGCAATCATTAGTAATTGGAGAAGAGGAAGAAACATGGGCGAGAGAAGAAGAAGAGAATGATGCCGACATCCCTACCTTCTTAAATCCGACAGAACCGGAAGAACCATGTAATGAGCGTGACGCGGAGCGTGGTAGGCCTATCTTACAGAAAGAACAACGCGATTGCCCCGTGCTCAAACCCGTCGGGAACTTAGCGCCATCTGATCTACGGGGGCGGCAACCCATTGCTCCCTGGAGTTTCAGCGAGAAGCTGTCGGCGACGACCGATATTAGTCCGTTTATTTTGGTATATGACAGCCGGCCTAAGGGACCTCTGAGTCTGCTGAAGGAGTCCTGGACGGAGGAGCGGGAGTGGCCCTTCAGCATCGGCAAGAAGCCGGAAGAATATTTACAAACGTTGAAGGAAAATCTAAAATTTGCTAAAGTGTATGCAGAACACTATCATACCATAAAACAGAAACAGGACAATGACTTTTACAACCTGCGAAGCACTGACAGAGAATATCAATTAGGAGACAAAGCGACTGTCGTAGGCCTATTACCCGACTTTGTAGGTTCGAGGCTCTGGGACCGATGGCAAGGACCTGCTACGGAGGGAGAGGCCAGGCTATCAGACTCAGGCATTGAAGAACAAGATGACAATGTGCGACCTATAGGCCTAGGCCTAAACAAATTTCAGAAATGTAACAAATGCATTGAACTGGCAACGGTAAATAGTTGCGCCGTTGTGTCTGATCGAGACGAAGAGTTTGGAGTGGTGAAAGGGGTTCAGATTACCGAAGCCGTTGGACCACCCAGCGTGCGGGTAGATCCCCGCACCGCAGACAGTCTATGGGAGGGGGAGCAGAAGCAGCTGTTCGAGGGGCTTGTTAAACTTGCATCAATTGTTTTGGATAGACCCGAAATCTGCCCCCTCAGCAAACATGAGATTCCTCTCATGCTCAATTTCAAACCCAAACGCTCGCGAGCGTATAAGCTCCCACAACTTCTTAAACTGGAAGTGAAACGTCCGATTCATAAAATGGTGGAACTGCGGATTGTCCAACCATTCCATGTTGACATTGTCAGTTCCGTAGCAGCCTATGGACTAATTATGTACTCAAGGGACACAAAATGGTTAGAACGGCCTTTCGACCGTCCATCGATTAAACCCATGTCACTCGTCATTCCTGGGGTATTATTGACCGGCACCGGGATATCAGCAGCCGATTTCCTGCCCCGGATTTGAGTGAGGAGGTAGAAGGTGAAACAGTCACAACGAGGGTCGAACCTAGTATGCTTGTAAATAGTAATAGTATGTAACTCACACACTGTTTCTGCTGTTTGTGTTTTCCTCATCATGATCACACGATGCTGAGGATCAAACAATGACGATGATCTCGGACAGGCGTCATTATCTTGCGATGGGAGGGAATGTCGCGGTCGCCTCCACAAGGCCAACCAGCGACATCTGGTCATCTTCAGCACCACATCAACAACACGACGGTGACCACTTCAAACGACGCCTGCTGTGAGAACTCGTCGTGGGCAGAACATTTACGGACCTGAATATAGGGAGGGCAACTAAGTGATTCGACTGGGGGTCTGCTATCAGGGCAGGGGTAACATTTGACCGACCGATCTAGGCGGCAGTAACGGACCCTTCGACCGACTTGAAAGAGGCAATTAGCCTTTGACTGTACCCCAGAACGAATCGCCACCTCTGGCATTACCCCACCACGCTGGGGTATATAATCGTCGCGTCACCTGGAATCGGGGCGCTCTCGATATGATCACAGACACGTAACATCGTCGAACAAGATTGAATCAACGGTCATAAATCGACAGAGAGGGAGAGCGGCCAAAGGACCGGGATTCTATTAAACTGATCGCCTTAGTCGTAGAATATTGATATCTTATAATAACCGTCATTTATTAATAATCAATAAAACCAACAAAACCATCCTCTCTTCTTCGAGTTTGAACATCGTGGCGCGATTTTGAGCACAAGGCTAGAGCCGGCCACGACATTC
Source organism: Lumbricus terrestris (assembly GCA_949752735.1). NCBI lineage: Eukaryota > Metazoa > Annelida > Clitellata > Crassiclitellata > Lumbricidae > Lumbricus > Lumbricus terrestris. The sequence goes on from OX457049.1 coordinate 45,524,495, forward strand.
TGGTGGCGAGTCGGCCACGACATCATGAGACAGTTATAATTGACTGATGTATTGTTCGGGGCACCTCTGAGTATACCCTTGAAGAAGCGCTATGCAAAATCTCGTAATGTATGACAGAATGTATTTTCGAAGATTGCTGATTGAATTCCCTTTAATTGGCCTATTAATTAACAAAAGTAGCGCTCATTGTTATAGCACAAATGGTATGTTTTAAAAAGGTGTTGTCAAATTGCAAGTAGTTTTAGGATCATGGTAGGGCATCAGGTTTGCAAGCAATTTTCAATAGTGACATTTCACCAAAAAAATTACAAGCAGATGAGATATTCAACATTAATACGGAAATCAAAGTATTCAGCCATCATTTAGCAGCTTAAACAATAATAGCAAGATAAATTTATTTATTACACACACTCATATACACACATAACCATATCAATTTAATATTAATGGTGTAGAATTCAATTCAAATCAATTCATTTATTGCAACCATCAACATACACAATAGACATAGTTTAACATGCTTCACATAATCGGATGGCAACAAGAAAGGCCCTAAGGGATGAATATCCCACTAACAGGGACACCTAATTACATATGCAATTTTAACAGATGGCTATAGACGGTTGACATCATGAATTGAACAATAGGTTAAAAGAACAGCATGAGATGACAATTAATGTAGTAGCCTAAACTTAACTAAAGAACGCAAAACGTCACAGAAGCCGATGCTGTTGATGATGCATAAATTATATGAACACCTTTAAACATTTTTGGTACGGGTCTAGATTCTGGCCATGGTCCACCAAGCATCATGTTGTATTATAATGATACCCCAGACCGAGTGTAGTCAAACGCACCTATTTTCGAGTGCACAAGTCAAACCGAAAATTTTTTATGAATTTTTTCATATATTTGTAAAAATTCCATTGCTATATTGCGTGAAACATGGCCTTATTTATACCGGAAGTAGAAGTTGAGCATGGAAGTATGCGCCGACGCCTTGAGATCTTGTAGCGCAATCTGTAACTAATTTAGCCAGAACATTTTGTAGCGCCAATTTTTTATACCGTAAACTTTATTGCAACGACACATCACACAATTCATATTGAAAACCCATCTAAAACTGCTTTAGATAGGCATTTTGAGTGTAGATATTTTGCTAGATTGAATAGGTGATTTCGTTAAATACTGAAAATGCGCAACCTTATAATAAGCTGGATTGATGATTTTCATTCGTGTATTTCAACATGCGTCCAGCTTCTAGTTCAGATATAAAGATACCCTCATCCAGCTTCCATTACTTAAACATTTTTTCATCAATCCAGCTTCTATTTCATATCTAAAAATACTTTCATCCAGCTTTTATTTCTCATGCGTTATTTTCGTCAATCCAGCTTCTAATTCACTTGTAAAGGAACCTGTGTGATTCAATTCTTAAGAACAGGGGATTGCAGTAATCAAGCATTGAGCGGACGATGGACGCAGCAATGGTGGAAAATAACCTTAATCAGGAGAACCATTTTTATTAAAAAATTGCGGACTGTGTTGTAAGTAAAAAAGCAACACTAGAACAGTTCTAGCGGCAAGCTTATAAACTATTTTGAAAGCTGTTGAAGTGACATGTAGGCTATTGTAATGTGTAATATTGCGCTACAAGATCTCAAGGCGTCGGCGCATACTTCCATGCTCAACTTCTACTTCCGGTATAAATAAGGCCATGTTTCACGCAATATAGCAATGGAATTTTTACAAATATATGAAAAAATTCATAAAAAATTTTCGGTTTGACTTGTGCACTCGAAAATAGGTGCGTTTGACTACACTCGGTCTGGGGTATCATTATAATACAACATGATGCTTGGTGGACCATGGCCAGAATCTAGACCCGTACCCATTTTTTTACTTGCGCAAAACAATGTTATAGAATGATTTAAAAATCTGTGCAGTAAATAAATCATCAAATCTGACAGTCAGCAATTCTTCAAATGCTTTTGTTCACGTGAACGGTCTGTGTTATCATAAAGCGCCCACAGACAACAATGGTAAGACCGGTCGCGTTGAACACCTCTTAAACGTTTTAAACAGCTGCTATATGAAGATGGGGCGTATTAATTTAATTTGCTGAACTCTGGTACATGTAAGCATTACAGTACTCTAATGAGACGATTTCTGTGAGTCAAGAAGAACGCCTTCTTGGAGAGACCGGTTGCAGAGGAGAGTAAGAAAGGTATGTTGATCGTCTACGTAATCCTGGATTAGTCTGGCTGGCAGAGAGTCCAGCTCACACGACTTCAGAGCAGATGACATGATGATGGAACGAAGCTCGACGGATGAGAACTTCCTCAATGTGGTTAGGCAGTGGGTTGTTAGCGGGAACTCCAACGGTGTCTGCAAGTACGGAGTCTATGATCATTGTGTGTGTGTGTGTGTGTGCTTGTGCGTGTGTGTGTGCGTGTGCGTGTGCGTGTGCGTGTACAATTATTATTGAATAATGTGAATATTGAGTTAAAATTATAGCAATTACTTACACACCTATTTTAACTGTCACATTTTTGCTATAAGTATCTGCTCACGAGACTCTACAATAGACCAGCAGACTGTTTAGTCCTTAATCTTCTTTCTATGGTAACAACGAGGATTCATTAGACAATTATTACGGGGATTAGAAGTCACCAACGAAGTGAATTAGCGACTTCATTTTATTACCCATGAGTTCAGACAATAACGTTTTGGGCTACTTTTTGGTGCAATTTCACCAGCGAGCAATAATTCCGAAATCTCATACCTCGGTCTTTCCCGTGAAAACTATTTTGAACCTATCCTGTTCAAGAACTCACACCGTCACCAATCTAAGCTTATCTTAGACGATCCCACACCAGCCCTGATCCACATGCCTCCTGAAGGACAACCCATCTGACTCGACTCAGCGCGCGTGAATAAGCTGGTGCTCTGCGTTTAGCTTTCAGGTTTGGCTTTAGAAGTTTCGAGCTTAAGATTACGAGCTTAGGGTTAGGGTCAGAGCTTAGCAGTGGGACGGCACATGGCTTTTTAAACGTGCAATTGAGCACAAAATGTGCAGTCCAAAAAATTCCTTAAAGACAGCCCTGGGACGGCAAGCTGTCTCGATCAAACAAAAGAGATTCCTTACAGTTGACTATTTTTAAGATCCATTAAACTTAAATGCTACAATTTAACAAACGTGACCCTACAAATAAATATCGTTAAGCGCAGTGATTAAAGTGTGGAAAAATAAGTGCCTGGACGCCCATTATCCTTCCAACAGAAGTGCCTGGACGCTCCTTACCTTTCCAGTCATTTCTGGCCAATAAGTGGCTGGACGGCGTTCAGATTTTAAAATAAGTGCATGGACGCCGTCCATGACCGTCCAGCCACACTTTAAGCCCTGGTTAAGCGTCGTCTTTCAACCGTCCAAGTTGCGCGCAGGATAGAAATGCGCTACAAAACTTCGCCCGCCATACAAGTCGCTCACCTTGGTTGGCCGATCATCAGCCCAGGTGTTGTGTACACAAATAAAATAGGACAAACTGATCTGTTAACGTTTCGATCGCTTCCGTGTTTCTGTTATCAGTTTAGACATCCGCTAAAAAACGGTGTTTAAGCGAATTATCTTTGCGTGAAGTTTGACAGCAGCGTGCTAAAGGATAATGTCTGTGCTTTGCATTTGTTACGTGGTTTTCGCTTTGTTTGGTCTTTGCTTGGCAGACGGGGACAGACGAGTGAGGCCACCAATCTGCGATACAATAGGTAAATGGCCTCTTTAATATTGATATTGAGTCACGTTTTCTCATCAAATTATGGTCACCTTGAACACCTTGCGCTTCCGTCCTCATTCCTATAATCACTAAAATTATCAATCTTTCACTCTCCACTGGCAATTTCCCAATGGTCTTCAAGCAATCTCTCGTCACTCCTCTTCTGAAAAAAGCAAATCTTGACAAGGAAAACCTATCAAATTACCGACCCATCTCCAACCTTTCTTTTCTATCTAAATTAACCGAACGAATTGTCCTTTCCCGGCTAAACGATTACCTCTCCTCCAACTCACTCCTCAACCCCCACCAATCAGGCTTCACTAAACATCACTCCACAGAAACTCTACTTGTCTCTCTGTATAATAAACTGGTTTCTGCCGTCAGTCATCAACAAGTCTCCTGCCTCTGCCTCCTCGACATCTCCGCTGCATTCGACACCATCGATCACAATCTTCTTCTTAACCGTCTCTCTTCTTCTTTTGGCGTCTCTGGCACTGCTCTACTTTGGTTCCAGTCATATCTCTCTTCCAGATCCTTCTCTGTTAAAGCATCCAGTCACTGTTCACAACCCCTTCCACTATCTTGTGGCGTTCCACAAGGCTCCATCCTTGGTCCGTTGCTCTTCATTCTCTACACCACTCCTTTAAGCCATCTCATAAAATCCTCGTCTGTTGACCACCATCTCTACGCAGACGACACTCAACTCTTCATTTCCTTCTCCCCATGCTCTTTTTCCACCTCCATTGCTCAACTTCTCAATGTGGTCAATCTAATCTCTAAATGGATGTCTTCCAACCTCCTCTGCCTCAACCCCTCCAAAACAGAGTTCATCATTCTTGGACTTCCTGACCAAATCAAGAAAATCCCAGACCCTTCAATACACCTATCGACTAACTCTTCATCTCTTACCTTTACTTCTGATGCTCCTGTCCGCAATCTTGGTGTAATGTTTGATTCACACCTCTCCTTCTCTAACCACATCTCTAATCTATCGCGTTCCTGCTTCATGCACATCCGGGACCTCCGTCGCATCCGACCTATGCTTGATTTCAAAACTGCCTCTACCATTGCGACGTCCATCGTCCACTCAAAACTTGACTATTGCAACTCTCTGTTCTTAAGCCTTGACTCCTCACAACTTAAGCGCCTCCAACTCATTCAAAATTCTCTAGCTAGAGCCGTCACCAGAACACCCAGACATCATCACATCACCCCCATCCTCAAATCACTTCACTGGTTGAAAATCCCAGAGCGAATCCACTTCAAAGTTCTCTCCTTAACCTACAACTCCTTGCAATGCTCTCAGCCAAGTTATCTTCGCAAACTCTTCACCATCCAACCTACCCGTTCTACCCGATCATCCGCCTGCCTTACACTTTCTCGACCGCCGGTCACAAGTCATCTCAAGTTCTCCAACCGAGCCATATCCATCTCAGCACCACGCCTTTGGAATGAACTGCCTCCTGAATTCCGATCCTTTTCAGTCCATCCGCCATCATTACTAATCACACACCATCACCTTCCTCAGGCTCCTCTGTCCATCACACCTCGGGCTTTTCATTCAAAACTTAAGACACTCCTTTTCACGAACTCTTACCCTGTCTCGTCTGATCCTCCACCTTCCAATTCCCGGCCCAAACGACACCCGCCTTAATAGCTGTTCCGCCCCTCTGATCCTATGGAATTTCGACCCTGACCACCACGGACTACTCTCACGGACAACCCTTCTAACTCAACGCATTTGATCCTGATCTTATGGTAACTCGACCCGGACCACCACGGACTACTCTCACGGACAACCCTTCTAACTCAACGCAGCGCTCGTGAATAAGCTGGTGCCCCGCGCTTGGCTTTCGAGTGGCGCTTTAGAAATTTCGAGTTTACGATTACGTTTACCTTTTAAACAAACTAAATAACTGCTATATAAACCTGTGAAACAAACTGTTGCATCAATTGGTTACATACTGCTCGGTATACAATTGCATTTATCAGTAATACTGCTATTAATTATAATGTTATCAGACTAGGCATGTATACACGGTTGCTGTACGCTGGTTGTTCGAGATTCAAGTCCTTTACTTACAATTGCTCACCGTCATCGGTTCATGCTTTGTCATGATATTGAGGTGCTTCACAAATGCTTGATGATAGGCCTTTTCATGTTTTATAAATATTGTCGTATATATTATTTATTTATTTATTTATTTATTTATTGCTGCAAACAATCGTACAAGATAATTTTCAACAGATGAAGAAAAACAACAAAAGTTATAGAAGAAAATATTTAATGTTAAAGACAGTGCATTAAAAACAATGGGTGCCTCTGAAAGGGAAACAATTCCGCTAGGTAGGGGCCCCGAGTGCAAAATAATCTCTGTATAAGCGATTGATTGCTGAAAGAACAGTAATAAACAACGAAAATAACAAATAAAAATGAAATAAGAAAATAAACGACAATTGGTTTTTGTAATACTACAGATATAATTTTTTTGCTATGTGTGCTCCGATTAATTGTTCAAAGCGAGAGAACGGCATGACAGTTCTTAGGGTTCCCGGTAAGTAATTATGGACTGGTGAACCATGCCGTTTGATGGAGAATTTTTTTTATTTTTAGTTTTTAGATAGGCACTTATATGTACCCGATTACAACTAGTAAGGTTTTTCAGTTTAACGTCACTGTACAGAGTGCGCAAAAAAAGTCAAGAAACGGTGGGTGGCCTCACTAAAAATACTATAACTTTTGTTCTGTTTGAGATATTTTGATGAAATCTGGCCATTATGTGTAAATGTGAATTGTCTTTAAGACTGTAAAATTTCATTTGGAAATTCTTACTTTTGGTCAAAATATTGACAAAAAACCTAGGGTGGTATTTTTGGCGCATCCTGTATGATAACAAAGATCATTAGCGACGGCCTCCTACTTTATCCGGGCTTGGGACTGGCATTGGCAGAGTGCATCCAGTTACGGAGTTTATATAGTATAATGAGTGTGTTCGAGTGTAGGAAAGCAGACTGCAAAAGCAGGTGACAAAAGGCGATCATTGAATTCGTACATGAATTCCAAGGTTTGAGCTATCCCGATAAGGGTCATATATTTATTTGTTAAAAGAATAGGTTCCAAAAATAGATTATTGTAGGAAAGTAGGCTGTAAAGGCAGGTGGTAACAGGCCATCATTAAATTTGTACATGAATTTGGGCTATATGTATTTAAGAGATTAAGTTTTAAAAGGTGTGTATTACGATGAACTGCTAATGACATCACATTTTATGTGTCTAGATCCTCTGAGCACGAATTCAGATCAGTGTTCGAGTAAAGGAAAGTAGGTAACAGGCGATCATCAAATTTGTATGTGAATTATAAGGTTTGAGTTATCCGGATTTGGGCTATGTAATATTTAAGAGATTAATTTCCAAAAATAGAGTAAAGTGGGAAAGTAGGGTATAAAGGCAGGACACAGGCCATCATAAAATCTGTACATATATTTATGTAAGAGATTAAGTTCCAAAGCTAGAGGTTTATTACGATGAACAGCTAATGGCATCACATCTTGCGCATTGATTCTCTGTTTCTAGATCCACTGAGCATTAGAGATCAGCCAGACACATACAATAATCCATTCATCTCTCGATCCTTCCAGAACACGACATCCATCGGAATCGCTTGGAAGATCGGTGGAAACGAATCATATGCGAAAGACATATGTGGATTCATTTTGCATTGGTATCAGCAGAGTTCCCCCACCACGAGTAAGTACAACGCCCCAGGTTGGGAGATTTTGGTGGGGGTTGAGATTGAGCCACAGATAATACTGCTTAATTGGATAATTTTACAGTTTGGGGGTGTAGTTCGTAAATTTTTTTTATTTTTAAGTTTTTTTGATGACTCGAATTTTATGGATTTAAAAAAATCTAGGGTTAAGTTTGCTAAACTTTCTATCTGGGGTGATTTTAGTTTTGGTTGCGAATGTTTTTGATTACCCATTTTTAGGATTTTATTTTGAGTTTGATTTTGTTGTGGTTAGTGATTGGGTACTTAATAGAATTTGTTAATCATGTATTAGTTGATGAATTGAATAACTTACGGACTCATTGTTTATCGGACAGATTGATTAATAATTATTGATTGATTAATCTGATAGTTGCTTGATTGGTTTGCTGATTGATTTTCAAAATGACACAATAATTATTGATTGAATGACAGGTCGATACATTGATTGGCTAAATTTTTGATTGATTGATTGACTGATTGATTGATTAAATGATTGATTGATTATTTGATTGATTATTGGACTGATTGATTATTTGATTGATTATTTGATTGATTGATTATTTGACTGATTAGTTGATTGATTGATTGATTATTTGGTTGATTATTTGATTGATTCTTTGATTGATTACTTGATTGATTATTTGATTGTAGCTAATTTTTCGAAGGGCAACATTTACTCTTTTCATTACGTCATTTTTTATCTATTGATTATTTGATCCATTATTATTTTTATAATTAATTAATTAGTTAATTAGTTAATTTTCGGAGAGCAACATTTACTCTTTCCATTACCGTTATTTTTTGTCTTTCCAGGATGGCAGCTGGAGATCAAGAACCCCAATGAGACTGATCACCTTTTCAATGACCTTCAACCTGGAACGAAGTATGTCTACTACGTCGTTGCCTACTACACCACCAATCACGAAGCTCGATCTTGGACACTTACCACCTGGACCGGCGGATGTGGACCAGACAGTAGGTTATGTGTTCATGTGGTAGATGGTGTTGCCAACATAGGCGGAGACCTGCGCCGAGAATTGGGGGGGACGGAAAGACGCGAGATTTTCCGAAAATTTCTGACGACCGGCGAAATCTCGGAAAATTTTCTATTTTCGCCGCCAAAAAAGTTGATGACCTTTTTTTTTTTTTTTTTTTTTTTTTTAGTCATTTGGCCAAATCTCGACCAAATCCCGACGAAATTTTCTATTTTCGCCGCCCAAACAAGTCTTGACGCTCAAACATTGGGGGGGGACAAATGCATGGGCCGTCCCCCCCAACACTTTTATTGGGGGGGACCGTCCCCCCCTGTCCCCCCTAGGTCTCCGCCACTGGTTGCCAAGTGGTAAAATGTCTCGGTTTTAGATGGTGTTGCCAAGTGGTAAAATGTCTCAGTTTTAGATGGTGTTGCCAAGTGGTAAAATGTCTCAGTTTTAGATGGTGTTATCAAAAGGTAAATTTTTGCAATTTTCTTCCGGTTTTCGGTTATCTTCGATAAGATAGATTCAAGCTTTAGCTGCAGCATATCACAGCCGTCGATATTTATAGTGCAACGACTATTCTTAAAAAGAGGTGCAAGAAAACCAATCTTTTGGAGCCAATGAAAAATTATAGCAATTATAGCAAGATCAAGATGATGATGATGATGACGATGATAATCATGATGGTAAAAGATGAGAAAGAAGATAACGATGACAATCGTGATAAATAATTATGGTATTAAAAATTGCAAGAACGCAACAAAACGAATATAATTGAATGGGAATGGTTTCCACTTAAACACCGTTTTAAGGAGTTTCATTGGCCTATAAAAAAGAGCAAAGCAGAAAGGCGCCATAATACTACAAATCTTTCATTTATCGGGCCCTTATTTCAAGTGGAATTTAGCAAAATAGATGGAAAATATCGAATAAAGAAACACCGCCACCTTTTGGACTCTTACAGTGCTAGTCCAAAGCATGAATAAATGAGGAGGTCGACACTGATCACTTTTTATATGACACGATGTCGTTAAACAGCAAAACAAGAGAAAAAATTAACACCTCTTTTACATTTATTAATTGCACTATAAATAACCAGCAACAAGATAAGAACACATCTTTTACGTTTATTAATCACACTAAATAAACCTTTACACAGTCCAGAACGACTCATTACTTTGAGCAAATTACGTAGCAAATTTTCTAATAATAATGCGATGGTTGATCTCAGTTAATTTCTTTTAGACACCTCTTTTGACATACTTTTATTATCATACTTTTGACACACTTCCGCACACTATAAATACAATTACCAAGCCCAGGTATGCATGTAAATAGTATCATAAGTGTTCGAAGTTCACCAATAAACTGATGGTCACTGTTTTCTGTTACTCTTTCAGTGAATTCGTGCGATCCGAAAGGTAGCGAGCGATGCAACGATGCAACCGGTGCCTGCGTCTGTAAGACAATGCAGACAATAGGAGAGAATTGCGAATCTTGTCCAGATGGATTCTACATGCATTCGCTCGGATGTACCGTCTGCGATCATTGCAACAAAGATAACGTCACGTCGACAGGAAACTGCAAACCAAGTAAATTCAATCTTTTATACATTCGGTTAATATTTATTTCTATGTCCTTTTTCCTTTTTATAGCGCATTATTAGGATTATTAGCTGCTTCTTTTTCTCTCCAAGTCTTCTTCCTATTTATCGTCCTCTTTTGCTTCCTTTTCCTATCTTTTTATATATTTTGTTCCTATTTATTTCTCTGTCCTTTTTCTTTTTTATAGCGCAGTATTAGGATCATTAGCTTCCTCTTCACTCTGCTTTTTCTCCACATCTTCTTCATATTTGTTCTTCCTCTTTTCATTGCTTGCACTGTTCCATAATTTTGTCATCCGATTCTTCCTTTTCCTACGCCCTCCGTGCTACTGGTCTTCCTCTTCAAACTGTTGCCTTCTTATGTTTCTATTTCTCTTACTCATTCTTCATATTCTTCTTCTTCTTCTTTCTTCTCTTTATCCACCATTTTCTCCTTCGTCTCCTAACCATCCTTTTTCTCTTCCACATCGTGTTCTTCTTCCTCATCTTCCGCTTCATCCTCCGTCACAATTTTTTTCCTCTTCATACTTCTCTCTGATTCCATTTCCTAAACGTCCTCCTCTTCCTTCTCCTCCTATTTTGTCTCCACCTCCTCCTCCTTCTACTTCTCCTCTTCCTTTTCCTCTTCCTCCTTCTTTTCCCACTCCTCTTTCTCCCCCTCCTCCTCCTCATATTCCTCCTCCTCCTCCTCCTCTCCTCCTCCTTCTCCTTCTCCTCATTCTCCTTCTTCTTCTCCTTCTCCTTCTCCTCCCACTTCTCCTTTTCTTTCTCCTCCTCCTTCTTCTCCTCCTCATCTTCCTACTCCTCCGACTCCTCCTCTTGAAACCTTCTCTAACTCCAGTCTATCCATCTTTCCAGCCTCCTCTCCTCCTTCTCCTCCTTCTCCTCATTCTCCTCCACATTCTCCTTCTCAACCTCCTAGTTCTCCTCCTCTTTATCGTCCTCCTCTTCCTACTCCTCCTCCTCTTGAAACCTTCTCTAACTCCAGTCTCTCCTCTTCCATCTTTCCAGCCAAAGACCCAGAGGACACGATGACCTGCGATTGCCTCTACCCATACACTGGAAAGCACTGCAGGGATTGCTCGCCTGGATTCTTCTGGGACGACGGTGTCTGCGGTCCATGCAAATGCTCACCAGGCCACGAAGACCACGATGACGAAGCACCAACGCCCACCTGCGATCCAATCACAGGTATGCAGCCAATCAGGTTACCTTTAATCGAATTTTTACATTGCTGTAATTATAATTATTGACAAACATGATTATGAAAGGGAAAGAGTTAAATTATGAAGAATGTGAGGGATTGGCTTATCGGTTTATAGGAATAAAAATAATGAAAATGAGAATGAAAATAATAATAATAATGAAAATGAGAATGAAAATAATAATAATAATGAAAATGAGAATGAAAATAATAATAATAATAATAATAATAATAATAATAATAATAATAATAATAATAATAATAATAATAATAATAATAATAATGATATTAATAATGAAAGTGATTATGATGATAATGATAATAATGAGAATGATGATTATGAATATATTGATAATGACAATAGCAACGGCAAAGATAGTCGCACCAGTATGACTAATAAATGCAATGATAATATTATTGTGTTAGTATTAAAAGAGATCAACATCGACAAGAGCAATAATGGCGATGATAATTATAGCGATGCATATTATTAGAGAATAATAACGATGATAATAATAATGATAATAACGATGATAATAATAATGATAATAACGATGATAATAATAATGATAATAACGATGATAATAATAATGATAATAACGATGATAATAATAATGATAATAACGATGATAATAATAATGATAATAACGATGATAATAATAATGATAATAACGATGATAATAATAATGATAATAACGATGATGATAATAATAATGATAATAACGATGATGACAATAATAATGATAATAACGATGATAATAAACACAGACATTGATTTTGGTTGGACGGCTTGATTTACAGAATGATTGATTGTTTGACTGATAGATAGATTAGTTATCTGATTGACGGTTAGATCTGTTATCTTTGATTACCAGGGAAGTGCGTCTGTCCAAAAGACAGATCCGGTCACAATTGCGAGACATGTGCTGATGGTTATTTCGGAAATGCTCTCACGGATGGATGCATTCACAGTAAGTACACGTAACCACAATATACCCTTAGAACACAGCGTGACCTGTTTACTTCTTACTCCTCCGTCTTTCTTATTCCTTCTCCTTCTTTGCTTCTACTTCTATCCTTCCTTCTCAGCATCATCATCATCTTTTCCTTCTGTCTCTCTTTCACTCCTCTTTTTCGTGTGAATTTCAGTCATTTTTTGATTAACTTGTATTCACAAATTTTTATCCGCTTTTACTTATAGAGCGACTATAAACGATAGAAAAGGTGTTCTATTCGAGGTACGCCTACGTCTGGATTTTCGTATAAAATATTGCAAATTGATAAATACGAATTTACAGCCATTTTTATTATTCCTCTAACGACATTATTTGTACGAAAAGAAAGAGATTGAAAATGAAGAAAATGTTGCAGTTGTACAGATGGATACAGATTTGACGAGACCTTATGACAACAGAGGCCTTTCCTTCTCATAATCTTTTACTTCTGTAAGTACCCGTAACCACAACTTATATACCCTTGAGTAGGCCTATGACCCCGTTTCCTTCTCTTATTCTTCTCTTATTCTTCTTTCGTATTGAACCTCCTTCTTTCCTTCTACTTCTACTTCTATCCTTTCTTCTCATAATCTTTTCCTTCTGTCAGTAAAGGCTCTGTCTGTTTCTTTTTCGTGTGAAATTCAGTCTATTATTGATGAACTCAGAATATTGTTATGGTGGTGGTGATGATGATGATGATGATGATGACGACGACGACGACGACGACGATGATGATAACGATGATAACGATGATTATCTATTTCTGTTTCTACTCTTCAATGTCCTCGTCTTCCTCCTCTGACTCCTTCCCGCTTTCTGTTCGACCTTTTTTAATCACCATTCCATGGCACCTTCTAATAATATGTATACTGCTTAATACCGGTAAATTTCCTGCAGCGAATGACTTTATAGAGAACCCCCGCTGAAATGACCGTTTGCGCAACAGTGTTAATTAATAGTGATTTATGACCGCATAAAAGAGGTGTGTAACAGAGGTCTTAATACGGAGGTACATCTTTGTATAATAGTCGTAAAAAGCTGTGCAGCACGTACATAAAACTAAGATTACTCTTTACGATCACTTGAATTTACCGCCATTTAATGCGCTTCATAAAAACCGCGTTAAAAGTTATTTTAGATTTGATTTTATTCAGCTATGATTGTATTTAAGCTATGATTGTATTAAGCTATGATTGTATTAAGCTATGATTGTATTAAGCTATGATTGTATTAAGCTATGATTGTATTAAGCTGTGATTGTATTTAAGCTATGATTGTATTAAGCTATGATTGTATTAAGCCATGATTGTATTAAGCTTTGGTTGTATTGAGCTATGATTGTATGAAGCTATGATTATATTAAGCTTTGATTGTATTGAGCTTTGATTGTATTGAGCTATGATTGTATTAAGCTTTGATTGTATGAAGCTATGATTATATTAAGCTTTGATTGTATTGAGCTTTGATTGTATTGAGCTTTGATTGTATTGAGCTATGATTGTATTAAGCTATGATTGTATTAATCTATGACTGTATTAATCTATGCTTGTTCTAAGCCATGATTGCATATTTTCAGCATCTGTGTTAATTAATTAGCGATATAGTATCACATAAAAGAGGTGTGTAACAGAGGTCTTAATATAGAAGTATATGGTCAAGTAAAAAAGCTGTGCAACATGCACATAAAATTAAGATTTCTCTCGAAGTTACCGACATTTAATGCGCTTCATGAAGGCCGTGTTAATAAAAAGTTACTTTTTGGTTTGATTACGTTAAGCTATGATTGTATCAAGCTATGCTTGTATTTAAGCTATGATTATATTAAGCTATGATTGTATTAAGCTTTGATTGTATTAAGTTATGATTGTATTAAGCTATGATTGTATTAAGCTTTGATTGTATTAAGCTATGATTGTATTTAAGCTATGATTGTATTAAGCTATGATTGTATTAAGCTATGATTGTATTAAGCTATGATTGTATTAAGCTATGATTGTATTAAGCTGTGATTGTATTTAAGCTATGATTGTATTAAGCTATGATTGTATTAAGCTATGATTGTATTAAGCTATGATTGTATTAAGCTTTGATTGTATGAAGCTATGATTATATTAAGCTTTGATTGTATTGAGCTTTGATTGTATTGAGCTATGATTGTATTAAGCTATGATTGTATTAAGCTATGATTGTATTAATCTATGACTGTATTAATCAATGCTTGTTCTAAGCCATGATTGCATATTTTCAGCATCTGTGTTAATTAATTAGCGATATAGTATCACATAAAAGAGGTGTGTAACAGAGGTTTTAATATAGAAGTACATGGTCAAGTAAAAAAGGTGTGCAACATGCACATAAAATTAAGTTTTCTCTCGAAGTTACCGACATTTAATGCGCTTCATGAAGGCCGTGTTAATAAAAAGTTACTTTTTGGTTTGATTACGTTAAGCTATGGTTGTATCAAGCTATGCTTGTATTAAGCTACGATTGTATTAAACTGTGATTGTCTATTTTCAGCTCGTAACGCCGGTGTGACTGCGTTGATCGTCATCGTAGTGTTGATAATCGCTGCTGTGTCGGCTGTTAGCGTCTACTTGGTCTGCAGACGTCGTATCGCTGATCGTCTTAGACAGGGATTCTTCAGAGCTCATCTCAAGGAGGATTACGACAAGGTTAACTTCACGACACTTGAGGAGGAGGAGCCGGACTTTGAACCGGGCAGGGTGAAGCAGCTCACTGCTTGAGATCATCGGGCTCGAGGGCTGAAGGGTCTGATGCATGGGGCGATTTTAGGGGGAATTTGCTTCAGGGAGCGGTAATTTCTAAATGGGGATTTTTGCTAGGGTGGGAGATGTTTTGCGATGGGGATATTTCTGTGGTGTGGATTTTTTTGTGTGGGAAATATTTTGCGATGGGGATATTTCGGTGGTGTGGATTTTTGTGTGGGAAATATTATGTGTTTGGGAATTTTTGTGATGGAGATGTTTCGGGTCGTAAGGATTATATCTTTGTCGCAGATAATATTGTTTTTGGTGGGAAAATACATGGCTACCTGTATTACATATGCATATTGATTATAATGGAGAAGAAAGGAATCACAAATGAGCCAAAAACTCGCATCGCGGTATAAGGAGGTAGTCTGGTCCACCAGGGGACGAAGAGGGATCAAGCCCGGTTGTATAGAGGGTGGATAGAAGCCCCTGAAATTATATGCTCTGGCGGTGAGCAATATTTTGGTTTGGTGAATATGTGAATATCGGAAAAAGAGCTTTTGGGGATGATGGATATTTTTTCGGGTCATGATCATTTTTGAGAATATACTTATTGGGTGAAAAGACGAGGATTTAATTTTCAATTGTCTGACCGCAAATAGCCCCCTGTTTGGGAAAATTGATTCCCGAGTGACATCTGGTGACAAAAACATTTCATTCCAAAAACTTTCAACTTCTGACGTTGTAGTTGAAATTTAGTATTCAGAAAGAATTGCTCACAGAATACGACGCGGAATGTTTATCTGACGCTTTTCTTGCATGCCTTTTAGTTATAGGGAATTTAAGCTTTATTGTTCCAATTCGACACCCTTTTATTGGATTACAAATCTGCTATAAATATTGTTTCATTTAGGGCGATGTGATTTGGAACATGACTCTCGATTACTCGCATGCACATAGCCTACAACGTAGATTGACGCAATGTGCATTGATTGAAATTTAATTTCCATAATTACTGAAATAATTAATTCAGGTGCTGCTGTTGTTTTGGAAAAAATAACGCCACCATCCGATTGTTGTTTTTTGAAACGCTGTGCTCTCAGTTAGAGCGCTATCATTTTAACCTATAAAACGTTTTAAAGCCGATGCATATGGCCACTGCATATGAACAACGTTGGAGAGCTGACGCTATAGACACCCTCAAGAACATATCTGCCCGCACTATAAATATTTTTAAATTGCGCTGATCATTGAGTGGAAACACGACACGAGACAATGTCCGGTTGACGGTGACGATTTAGAACATCGGTTATAAAAAGCGGAAAATTTTAGTCTAACTTTCATTTGCTTCTTACGCTTTTGTTTTAAAAGACCTGTAAAAAAGTGGTGTCTAAAAAGACTCAACTTTTACCGAAACCCTGACGATAAAAAAATTCTTGGTTAGAATCTGGGCTATAGGTCTTTCGTCTTGTTAATTTCATTTTTTAAGAATCATGTTATCTGTGCAAAATGCATGCACATGAGCTCTTGAATGAGTTAGTGCCTTCCGCATGGCTTTCAAATGCTGCTTCAGGAATTTGGAAATTGTAATTACGATCAATTTAAATTTATAAGCCTGTATATAAAATCATAAACCATAGTTTCACATTGCTGGGGAAATTACAAAGCGGTTTTTTTAGTCGATTTTCACAAAGCTCTTAAATGTTTGCGTGGTAGCACATGACTTGCTGCAATGTTACGTTAATTGTTAGGTGCAAACATTGTCGAAGAAATCTTTTGTGCGGGTCTCTTGTATTTTGTGCACCCAAAAATGTTTTCAACATTGCCACTGTGACTTGGCCAATACGCTAATTTTATGTGCAGTTTTCTTGTGTTTTGTTCACCCAAAAATGTTTTGAATGTTGCATCCATAGCTAAAAAATTCCACAGGAAAGGGGTTAAGACATTTACACGAGTGCGCCACATGTAGGCCTACAAGGGCTTGTCCTGTCAGTTATCATGCATTGATGTTCATTTCGTTAAAAGATCTTAACAAGAACTTTAGATCTGAGATTAATTAGAGATCTCGTTACAATGTTGCCAGCTGAACATAATTGAGTCTGTATGTGTAATGCTCAGCATACTTATTCTCTATGCAACGCTGAACATACTGAGTCTCTATTCAAGGCTGAAATTACTAGAACCATAATTATTAATGGCGATTAATTTCAGTTTGATGTTTTCTGCTTATTTGCTTTCGTGCTGATCAAACTGTTGTTGAACATAATTATTATCTGTGTTTTTAGTTCACTTTCTTCTGTTGTTTTCGTGTAGCAAAAGCTTTTACTTTTCACTAATAACTTTTCCT
>OX457049.1:45551874-45556874 GCA_949752735.1 Lumbricus terrestris
GAAGATAAATATTAAAATATTCAGACGCAACATAATATTATGTCCGTGAAGCTTTTGTTCCCGGTGCAGTAATAATGATTGCTTGTGAAACGTAAGAGCCGATAGCCTGCATGCAGCTCTTAAGACACCTTTAATAAGTTTCTAAATAATGCTATGTTAGGTTCAATCATTAAATTCTGCGTTTGGGTTTTCGACGGTGGATACAAATGTTATTTAACCCGTTCCCGCCGGATCGGGTCCGTACGGCCCCGAAAACGGGAGGCGTTGAAACAGGCTATAAGCTATTTATAATACGCTTCCGTTTTATGTATAAAAAATCAGTGTTGATAAGCGAAAAATTCCACACAAATTGATGTCTTGTTTGTTGACAAAGGTTATATATTGGAGTCCCAAAAAAAGTTTGAAGTTAGGGATAAAAATTGTCCTGAGTTTCGAAGTTTTTGAGGTGTGTCATGAATGGTTTTGACGATGAATTTTCATCTTTTGACGATTCAATTCACTCGAGATTTGAATATCGCTAGTAGACAGTGTTTGGGACGCAAACAGTTTCGATTTTAGACCGGTCTGATACCGAGTCTTGTCGTTCGGACTTTGCATTGCTAAATGATAACGAAGTCGGAAAGGTAAGCAAAGGCCAATATTTTCAGTCATGTTTATTTCTTATAATTTCTTGATAGTTATGATGTAAGAGGTATTTGAATAAGCTTGATTGAAAGCAAAGCTATGTTTATTGTTTACTGATATTCAATTCAAGCTAAAAGTTTGTACTGAAAATGGTTTCATGGAATAACTTTATGTGTCCTTTGATCAGTTGATTGACAGTGAATAATCATATCCATTGATCCTATGTAATTCATTATAATTTTTCCATGTCTATGCAGCATCTGCAACAGTACTGCTGATGATGGTAACACAACCAACAGCATAAGAGGAAGAAGCGGTTGTGGTCAACGGTGTAGTCATGGTCGAGGTCGTGGTCAAGGTCAAAGTCGTGTTCGCAAAGGTCAACGTCCAAGTGATGAAGCCGATGGAATTACTAAACTAACTGACAGCAACTTTTTGACAATGAGGAATGGAACTGGCAAAAAGGCTTTTTCATATAAGGATATTGCCTTTACTAGAACAGTTGGACATTGAGATAGTCTTGTTAGCGGACTTGACTTGATAGACAACGTCACTGTAAGTAGTGCTAGCCTTCCACATGTTGATGTTGTACCAAGTCCCTGTAGGTGTCACCCTACTCTTTTTGGTCCTCTATTAGAATGGAACTTTTGTCCATAATGAAATTTGGATTTCATAGCCAGAAGTCTGCTGATTTAGAAAATATGTGCTTTATTATGCTTATCTGTGATCATAGTTGTCTTCAAATGCAGTGCCGATTTTGTGAATCGGTGACTGTTTTTCCTTTTGTATCCTAAGGCCGCTACATAAATGAATAGTTGTTCCCAGTGAAATATTGATTTCATAGCCAGAAGTCTGCTGATTCAGAAAATATATACTTTATTATGCGTTCTAGTAAATTTGGTTGAATTGCTGTCCTTCAAATTCATTGTCGATATTTTTTATTAGCGACTGTTTTACCATTTGGCATTATGGCCGCTATATAAATTAACTATTGTTCACAATATGAAATCTGGATTATATAGCCAAAAGACTTCTGGTTCAGTAAATATATGGTTTAGTATGCTTATTTGTTGCCAATATTGTGCTGTTGACCTTCAAATGCTGTGTGAAATGCTTATCAATGACTGTTTTGCCCTTTGGTATGCTAAAGGCGCTATATAAATGAATATTTCTTCACCGTGAAATATTCAATTTTATTCCCTTAAGTTTGCTGATTCAGAAAATATATACTTTATTATGCTTAAGTGTGACCATTGTTGCAGTATTGTTATTCTACCATAAGTACCATAAGTTTTCTAGATAATCCCAAAAACAATTCAGGCGGGATTGGGTTAACAACTCTTAAAACTGTTTTTGTTGACGTGAAAGGTCCTTGTCACCAAATTTTGCCAGCGCATTCGTTTGACGCTAATTATTAAGAACAATGAATAATGATTATGATGATGATAATGATGATGATTATGTTGGCGGCGGCGACGACGATAATAACAATAATGGTAATGATGATCATATTTACCTTGACATGGATGGCCACTCTAGAGCTAAAATTTCTTATTACTATTCTGAAACCTGAAGTATTATAGATACTTCGGGTAAAAAATAACAATGATAAAAATGATAATAATAATCTAAAAAATAAATAAATAAACAAATAAATAAACAGAGAAAAAGACCAAAGATCGGTTATACATCCCCCATCATAAACGGAGATAATTGTAGCAAGACAATGCTTCTGTGCTCTAACTTGGTTATTGTTGCGATTTGAAATTCCCTGCTGTGTGTTTCTCTGCTATGGCACTTGCTCCATCTCCTCCTCCTCCTCCTCCTTCTCCTCCTCCTCCTCCTCATCCTCCTCCTCCTCTTCCTCCTCCTCCTTCTCCCCCTCCTCCCGCATCTTCTTCTTCTTCTCACATACACCATAGCGCTAGATAAACTTTTACGACGCCCGATTGTCACCGCATCCCGTCGAACCGGATGTGACGTATCGACGGCAGACGACGCCGAAGAGTGTCATCATGGCGGCCACGGATTAGCGGACGACATTTGATTACTACTTCCGGTCGACGGGTCATTTCCGCCATTTCTGTCCAGCGCGGTTCCCCAACAGGTTGGTCGTCGAGATTAAGCCGCTGATCAGGCGCTTGAGAAAGGAGGGGAATGATGTAGCGAACGCCGAAAAGAGGGGGATGTTGTAGCGAACGCCGAAAAGAGGGGGATGTTGTAGCGAACGCCGTGTCTATATCGCCGAATAAGATCGGAAAACGTTTGTTCTTGAGGCGCCTGGAGGGAAGTTAAGGGTGTATGGAGCGAGAGGGGAGCGTGGTTGGAGACGCGACAAATGAGAAACGGGAGTTGACGGGGCGGACGGGCGACGTTGGCCTCGCGGTCGATTTGACGCAGCGGTCGGTGTGGGTCCGCGGTTGGTCTTAGGTCGACCGAGAGAAAGTGGAAGAGGGTTAGACGGTTGGCCGACCAGATTGATAACATTGATAGGCGCCTGGAGGACGGCGGGATGGAGGGATGGATGGATGGAGGAGATGGGCGGGGAAGGAGAGGATATGGGAGAGAAGACGGAGCCGAGGATTGTGATCAGAGGAAAAGAAAGATGGCGAGGAAGAGGAGGAGATAAGAACAAGAAGAAGATGTACAAGAGGAGCAGGAGGAACGGGCGGAAGCAGGAGGAGCAGGTGAACGAGAAGGCGGAATTTTGAAGACTGCAGAGAAATGGGAAGAGGAGGAGGAGATGGTGAAAATAAGGAGGCTGCGTTTTCTCTGCCACTTGGGTGGGCATATGGCTCTGTCGTCGAATCGCCTAATAAGCAACGATCAATTAGAGAAGTTTCCGTATAATACAAACGAAGATGCCGCTCTCTTTGAAGATGCCGACGATGCTGAAATGCTTTCGAGAGAGATTCGCTCGATCGAAAGAAAATTATCTCGAAACCAATTCTTTGTTTTTGCTTTTGGTCATCTGAACAAAACTATTATTGATGGACAATAAAGACTCAGTGGTTAAATCCGCCACTGGTTGCACTCTGCCAGTGCCAGTCCCAAGCGTAGATAAAGAAGGAGGGCGTCGCTAATCATCTTTGATATAATTATATGTGTCGTTAAACATGTAACAAGCTCAGCGTTTATAGGCGATTATCAACAGAGGCGAATTCCGATCTTTTCCCATCGTCCACCATCACCGTCTCCATCACTCCACGTCGTTTCCATTCGAAGCCAAAGTCTCAGCTCCTTATATATATATATATATATATATATATATATATATATATATATTTTATTTATATACATATATATATACATACATATATAGTTATATACATATATACATAATATGTGTATATATATATATATATATATATATATATTATATACACATAATTATATCAACTCTTACCTTGACTCACCTCGTCTTCAACCTTCCAATTGTCGACCTAAATTCACCATCATTAACTCTGTATCCTTGCATGGTAACTGGACTATGAGACCTCCCTCGGACAACTCTTTTGCACGATCTTATACACAGCGCTCGTGAATACGCCGGTGCCTGCGCTTGGCTTTGGAAATTTGGACATTGCGAATATATTATAATTATATATTATAACTCGGACGATAATTTAGTCCCGCCACCCCTTCCCCCTCCCCGACCCCATCCCACCCCACCCAACCCCATCCCACCCAACCCCATCTCACCCCACCCAACCTCATCTCACCCCATCCCATCTCACCCCACCCAACCCCATCTCACCCCATCCCATCTCACCCCACCCAACTTCATCTCACCCCATCCCACCCCACCCCATGCCACCCCACCCCTTGAGAGAAACAGTATACATCAAAAACCAGTTTGTGAGCGAAAGAGTAAATAACTAAATATATAGTTTCCTGCTTTAACTGCGTATATAAAAGCGAAACAAACAATCTTATCAATCCCCTCTCTCAACTACTTCAAACTCATTGCATAATAAAATTATTCTAATGGGAATTTTTGAGTTAAACTCTATGTTTTGGACACCTTTCTCTGCAGATATTTCAACCTTATTAATTTGATCGCAACACTTTATTTTTAATTACACGGTGTGCCTAAGCCACGTGCAATGCTATTGTGACGTTGTAACTCCGTAGCTCTCTGCACTCTGACAGTGCAAGTCCCAAGTATATAACAAGGAGGAGGGCGACATCATTGAAATGAAACCTCGTGCATACGTGGAGGGAGAATATCTGTTTGCATAAATGTTTTCTATTATTTATTTCCTCTGTATAAACTACCGTGCGTTTGCTGGTGGTCTATTAAAGAATATTCTTTCTTACTTACTTACTTACTTACTTACTTACTTACTTACTAACTTACTTACTAACTTACTTAC
>OX457049.1:45561874-45564374 GCA_949752735.1 Lumbricus terrestris
CAGCAAAACTTTGGACGTGCATGAATTATCACAAATATGTGCAACTATATATAATATAAATATATATATAAAACGGGTGTCCAAGATACTATGTATAAACATAGTTCATTTATATATTGGTTGCAATGTTCGTCAGTGTTATAGAGAGGTACAGTGCGTGACTGTCGTGTCGATGTGCGTGTGCTAATTCACATAACGACCGCTAGGTGGTGTCGCCTGCTGCAGAGCTTGTTCGCCTATTACGATGGTGACGACGCTGACGACGACGACGATAATGAGATGATGAGGATGATTATGACGACGACGACGTGATGATAACGACTACGAACGATGATAATGAAGACCTTGCACGCATCGGTAATTTTCGTTCATGCCATGCATGATATTATTATAATACGTAGTATCTTGAACACCCGTTTTATATTCTTATGAACAGTTTATATGGACGGCGTGCTCTTTGGTTTATTTGGAGGATCCTGGGTGGCCGAGTGGGTTGTAGCCCGCTCGCCGCGCCGGCGACGCGGGTTCGATTCCCCGGTCGGATCTTTACATACTGCGGGTTGCTCGGTCGCAATATAAACGTGGAGTCGACGCTGATATCATCTTCGTAATGGAAAAGAGTCGTTAAACCCATACATTTCATTTTTTTTTGGTTTATTTGCAAACGATGCACATATTATATACTGAGTACATGTGTGTGTGTGCACATGTGTGTGCGTGTGTGTGTGTTTGTGTGTGTGTGTTTGTGTGTGTGCGTGTGTGTGTGTGTGTGTGTGCGTGTGTGTGTGTGTGTGCGTGCGTGTGTGTCTGTGTGTGTGTGCTGTGTGTGTGCGTGCGTGTGTGTTTGTGTGTGTGTGTTTGTGTGTGTGTGTGCGTGTGTGTGTGTGTGTGTGCGTGTGTGTGTGTGTGTGTGTGCGTGCGTGTGTGTGTCTGTGTGTGTGTGCTGTGTGTGTGCGTGCGTGTGTGTGTGTGTGTGTGTGTGTGCGTGTGTGTGTGTGCGTGTCTGTGTGTGTGTGCTGTGTGTGTGTGCGTGCGTGCGTGTGTGTGTGTGTGTGTGTGTGTGTGTGTGTGTGTGTGTGTGTGTGTGTGTGTGTGTGTGTGTGTGTGTGTGTGTGTGTGTGTGTGTGTGTGTGTGTGTGTGTGTGTGTGTGTGTGTGTGTGTGTGTGTGTGTGTGTGTGTGTGTGTGCGTGTGTGTGCGTGTGCTGTGTGTGTATTCATTAATTTTGTCAATTTTATCCGCGCCTCTGAATGTGAAAGCAATACTCACGAGGGTGTACACGAATCAAATGCATTAACCTGTTTATTTGCAAATCAATCAAGCCAAATCATAAACTAATCTAATCTATAATCAATCCGTATCTTTAACCAGATCTAACATTTCAAAAGAAGACTACATTTATTCTATAACTAATACTTCAACATAATCATCGAATCCGCCGTCTCTCGTCGTCAATAACAACCGTTGCCATGACACCTCCTCGATTTGCGACGTCATAAGCACACACGCGCACGCGCCACGTCAACGTCATTTCCTCACCGGCCGCTAGAGGCGCCGCCGCCGTGCGCCATGAAACTTTCACGACCTCGCTCGAACGCACAGCGCTAATTACCCGTCTCTTGGGGAGCGAGTCCCCATCTCTCCCCAGCCCTCCCCTAAACCCTCCCCACGCTGTGTTGACAGTGCGGTGTCAATGTTATTGTCATTCGTAACTTGTCTTTCGTATAAGAGCGGCGTCTGTAATTATTTACAAATTGGAACGAGTGATTGACGGAAGAATGGAGAGCGCTAGGAAGGAAGGAAGGAAAGGTGGAAGGATGGATGGATGGAAGGAAGATGGTTATTATATCTCGGTGGAGTTTTCCCTCACGAAAAACACATATCCGTCATCCACAGCGCTGGAAAGGAATCGGAAGCGATGCACTTATGTTGCGCTGTTCTACAACAATTCTGTTGTCAACGGTAATTACCGCGCTATAAAAATCCTGTCGTAGAGGTTTCAAGCTCGAGGGCTTTTTGCTCGGTGAAAACAAAAGCGCTAGATGAAGTGACGATGAGACTGAGAGAGAGAGATGTCCATGGGGTAAATATTCTGGCGCTATTATATGAGTTCTCTCACAGAAATGGCGCTATAGAAATTGAAATGATACATGATATAGAATAGATTGCGATAGATCAAAATATTGGATTGAAATTGTATTGATATTGTTGGATAGGATGTGGTATGTGGGGTGGGTGGGGTGGGGTGGGGTGGGGTGGGGTGGGATGGGATGGGATGGGATGGGATGGGATGGGATGGGATGGGATGGGATGGGATGGGATGGGATGGGATGGGATGGGATGGGATGGGATGGGATGGGATAGGATAGGATAGGATATATGATAGGATAGGATAGGATCACGTCAGATCAGATCAGGTCTGATTTTAATAGATTATTTCACAACTGATTAAATCATAATGTCGTCCTTTTCTGTTCGTCGACTTTTATTGCCAAGTGGAA
>OX457049.1:45569374-45594374 GCA_949752735.1 Lumbricus terrestris
GTAGGGTGGGGTGGGGTGAGAGGGTACGACCCAAGTCTTTCATCTTTCCGTTTGCTGTTTGTTATTCTCCTCATTTGCTCGTTCATTTGTTATTTCTCTCATCACGACGACTATGACGATGATGATAGTTTTGATGACAATTATGATTGTAAACATGATGATAATTATTATGATGATTGTGGCGATAATTGTGATGATAATTATGACGATAAATACGAAGAAAATTATGACGATAATTATGATGATAACTATGATGATAATTGTGATGATAATTGTGATGATAAATATGTTGATAATTATGATGATAAATATGATGATAAATATGATGATAATTATGTTGATAATTATGATGATAAATATGATGATAAATATGATGATAAATTTGATGGTAATTATTATGATAATTTTGATGATAATTTTGATGATAATTTTGATGATAATTATGATGATAAATATGATGATAAATATGATGATAATTGTGATTATAAATATGGCGATAATTATGATTATAATTATGATGATAATTATTATGATAATCGTGGCTATAATTATGACGATAACTATGAAGAACATTATGACGATTGTCATCCATTGTGAGAATTTCCAAAGACTTGAGAATTTCAACCTCTCTGTCTTTCTTAATGAGCTAGACAAGGCCTAGGTATTGCCTAATCTTCCCAAACGAAATTCACAACTCCCGCATGCCTTCATCATCATCGTCATCATCATCATCATCGTCATCATCATCATCATCATCACCATCATCACCATCATCATCATCATCATCATCATCACCATCATCATCATCATCATCATCATCATCATCATCATCATCATCATCATCATCATCATCATCATCATCATCATCGTCCTATCATCAAATTGCTCATACATACACACATACATGGATGAATGGATAAAATATAGAGATTATGTTTATTTATTATTTTATTTATTTATTTATTTTATTATTTATTTATCTATCTGGTGTTTTCTCTTCACTTATGTTTAAAAATTTATTTATTTATTTATTATTTTATTTATTTCTTTATTTATTGTCAGCTCAGAAGTTAAGTTGTTCGATGTGGGAAGGGGGTCACGTCACCCAAAGACTCTGCATCTCTGAAGATCCTAAATCTCATCTGTCGCCATCTACCGCTCGCAGAATTCAATTTGCCACTCACGACCTCTTGCGGCGTCGATCGTCGAATTCGTCAGCGATGACGTAACTTCCGGTCAGCCGGGACAATGGCGCCTTAACAACAATTGCGTTTGTGGAACAATAGCCAATTGTCCAAATGCCCTAAGTCGATTGACCGCATGGTTGGGGAGGGTAAGGGTGTCCTATGGGTGATGGGGTAAGAGAGACAGTTGGGGCCATTCACGGAGGGTATTGTTCGAGGTTGGAGGGACGGATGGATGGAGTGGGTCAAATGAAGGACATGGAAAACTATGGAGAGAGAGACGGTATAAGAGAATTACGTGGAGTGAGATATTGAGGCAGAAGGCGGATAAGACATTCAGCTGGAGCATCTTTGTACCGTCCGTCCATCCATCCATCCTTCCATAAATCCATCTATCCATTCATCTATCCATTGATTTATCCATCCATCATCCATCCTATGTCATCCTTCCATCATTTATCCATCCATCCATTCATTCATCCATCCATCCATCCATCCATCCATCCATCCATCCATCCATCTATCCATTCATTCATTCATCCATCCATCCATCCATCCATCCATCCATCTATCCATCCATCCATCCATCCATCCATCTATCCATTCATTCATCCATCCATCCATCCATCCATCTATCCATCCATCCATCTATCCATCCATGCATCCAGCACTCATCTTTCTGTAAGCCAATAAATGGATCAAGATAATGACGCACGAGCGCACACGCTCATAAACTCACACACACACACACACACACAGAGAGAGAGAGAGACACACACAGACACACACGCACACACACAAGCACACACACAAACACAAACACACACTAACGCGCGTGCGCACCAACACACACAGACACACGCACAACACATGCAAACAAACACACACGCACGCACGCACACTCACACGCACACACACAAACACAGGCGCACACACACACACACACCAAAGTGCACACACACACACACACACACACACACACATTTAATTCATCAGGTATGTGTATAATAAACCGGTGAACATTTATTTACACACATATATGTTTATATATATATATATATATATATATTTATATATATTTATATTTTTAAATATTTATAAACGTGTCATAACATTTTGACGTCATAATATTTTTTCGATGGCCTTCATTCCTCAAACAACCACAAAGACAATCAGTCGCGCCAACGATTGACACAGCCAAGCCACGCCCACTGGGCGGTCCCTCTCCGCCGATTGGTCGGCGCCTCGCGTGACTGACAGCCGACGCTACGACTGGAAAGTGACGCCTTCGGTGACGAGAGGCGGCGGAGGGAGGGTGTTCGGGCGGCGGCGGCGGCGGCGGGTGGCTGGGGGAACAGCTTGGCTGTCGCGTCACCAAAGGAGATCGAAGGACTGCGGCAAAGGACTCTTGACGGAAGGACAGATGCGGTTGTTTCTTACGCTGGCGCTAAAGAAATGTTTTCTTCTTCTACTTGCGCTACGTGATTCGGATCGACGCTATCTTAATTAATCGATCGGAATAAGACTGCGCTAATTGTGATTGACGCTATTGGTTGGATATTGACGCTCTGTGAAATCGTTGTCGCTATTGTAAGCGTCGTATGGATTGACGCTGTTCTGGACGCCATCGACGATATAAGACCCAATATGGAGAGAGGAGAATGAAAAGTACTGGAGCTTTATAAATGAATTTGTTTGCGTTCGGCTAAAGACGGTTTTAGATTCTGAGTTCACGTGGGTGTTATTATCCCACCTTTTAGGTGTTGAACCCCTTTCTTGGGTGATACCTTTGCCAATCTGATCCACGCCTTTGAGGTCGCCATTTCGACTTTGAACAGCTTGTATGTGTCTCCTTTTAATCATGACACATCATTAATCAATTACTTAAGCCTCAATTGAGTTTAACCCTTTCATCGCTCACTGATTCTCACCGTAAGCTCCAAATTTACAGGACATTAATCTAGAGCTCAGTGGAGACTTTATTTATATATCGGGCTTTTGATCCACGATCGCTTCGTCTGGTTAGAAGGGTTGTCGATCATAATGGAGTCATTCACATCGTCTCTACTCCATCCCACCGACTACAGCGTCCGCTCCATACTCTCCACCACCCCATCCACCACCCGACACCCACCCCAACCCCAACACCAACCACCACCCCTCCCCACGTCCGCCCCATCCTCCATCAACTACCTGCGCGCAATGGGGGCGATGGGGGAACGTACCCCATTCCCTTCCTCCATCCTATCCAAACTCCAGCAGACCGTGGCTGGTCGAACCCCTATTGAGACAGCCCGTGACGTCATTCTACCCCACGGGGTGCGTGGGGCAGTGGGGTGTCTACGGCTCGGGCAGTTCGATTGCCCGTCCGACTCGTCGAATGCCCGCGACTGCCCGAAGGTGGAACTTGAGTACAAGGAACTGTGGAACCAATTCGATGTTCTGGGAACGGAAATGGTCATCACGAAGTCGGGAAGGTAGGAAAAGGCGCTATGGAAATGACTGTAAAGTTACAGGAAATGTTCCATGTATAGTTAGTGTATCTGTATGTCTGTCTGTCTGTTTGTCTGTCTGTTTGTCTGTCTGTCTATCTGTTTGTTTGACTGTCTGTCTGCCTGCCTGTGTGTGTCTATCTATCTGTCTGTCTGTCTGTCTGTCTGTCTGTCTGTCTGTCTGTCTGTCTGTCTGTCTGTCTGTCTGTCTCTCTGTTTCTGTCTCTGGCTTGCTGCCTTTCTCTCTCGCCGATGTATGGCAATCAGCTTGTTACATGTTTAACGAAACTGCCAAATCAAAGATGTTTAGTGTCGCCCTCCTCCTTTATACATTCTTGGGACTGGCACTGGCAGAGAACAGCCAGTGACGGAGTTCATGTACATGTATATGGCAATGCCATGCATATACATGCAAGGCTAGATATAGGGGCTGGTGGGCTGGCATCTGCACCAGAGATCAGCACACGGATATAATAGGCAATGCCTTCGACTACATGACATTGTGCTGTGCAACAGTGTGCATGGATGGCATTGTTTTCGTTATATTTTAAGTCATAATTATTGTTTTTGCTGTAGTGACATTTTTGTCGATGGGACAAATGCATCAAAATGAAGCCGAAGAAATTTGTTTTTGTGTCTTAATTTCTCATCAGTTTTGCAGTGACATAAAAAAAACTCCTTTTGAGTCGGTTCTTAAATAATAATAATATGACTCAGATCTCCTGTGCACGATTTTCCAATGCGTGTTTAATGCCTTATTATATTTTATTCGGTATAAAGAATGTTATATGCGGACATAGTCATACATATATGTATAATATATATGGCGTTCATGCTATATATATGCTATATATGTGCGTTTATATATACACGTATATATTTGGCTATCGTGTTGTATTTGAGACGTACAGGGGTCATCTCAAATTGCTTAATAATCTTAAGGCAGAAGATGTGTTACAATTTATTATTAATTTTTTTGCCTCAATGAAAAGACTTTTCCCCACATGCATGAAGATAGTATAAACGTCGAGCTCTGTCGCTGTCTGTCTCTATATATCTCTCTGTGTGCGTCTCTCTGCATATCTGTCTCTCAGTCTCTGCCTGTTTGTTTCTCTTTATCTGTTACTGTACCCGTCTCTGTCTGTCTGCTGCCATAGTCATTATCATGTGATCAAATTATTATGTTGTGCATTATGCACTGCAGAGAGAGTACGAAACACAGACAGGGAGACACACAAACAAACAGACGGACAGACAGACAGACAGAGACCTAACACAAACCTGTTGCCAGAGCCTAAAGTGTGGAAAAAAGTGCCTGGACGCCCCTTACCTTTACAGTCTGTGCTCGCCAATAAGTGGCTGGACGGCGTTCAGATTTTAAAAGAAGTGCATGGACGCCGTCCATGACCGTCCAGCCACACTTTAATCCCTGAAGTCTGTTGCCGTATATAATTGTGCAGTGAAATACATACGTATACACTCTCGTCTTTCCGCCAAAGTTTTCTGTTACTCATATTACTGCTGCCCTCTCTGGAATAAAAGACTGAGTTGACCTTCTGGGAGCATGCAGAGCTGGATTCGAACCCTCTTCGCTCTGCTCTTCTTAACAACATCCTACCACTCGGCCATAACACCCACCCGAGCATAACTAACACCTAATCAAACCCAGTCTCACTTTTCTCACCTGTCCATTTCATTTCTCGCTTTCCGGTCACGCATACGAACTACACTCTCACCGCCATAAAATCGCCAACTCGAAATAAAACAAACCGTGTCCCCGCAATGATACAGCGCCATTTGAGTGGCCATCAAAATGACCAACGACATCTCCACACCTGTTTTTATGATTCAGCTCTGTGTATTTAAACCAAGAATTGTCGCCCTATAAACATGTAACAAACTCTCATAAGTTGTGTACTCAACAGAATTACATTCAAATGCAAAAGTCTTCAAGTCTGCCATTAAATTCCCCTTTCTTCTTGCAATGGGCAACTTGTGTGAAAAACGTGTCGGAAAAACGTCCAATAAAATCGTCGTAAAATGTATTTGTTTTCTCATGCAGTGTATATGCTACGCCTCACACGGTAATACAGTTTTGTGGGGCGCGGTGGTGTAGTGGCGGCGTCGTTGCCTCAAAGCCAAAGGGTTGCTGGTTCGAATCCACCTCAAGTCGCCGTGTACGGACCTTGGGCAAGTCATGCATTCACTCGCAATTGCTCAGCGCTTTGGCGTGAAACTCCGATGCAGCGTCCGCTCTGCAGTCGGGAGCGCCTCTGAGTACAGAGATTGAAGGCCTGAAGGGGCGCTATAACAAGTGCGCATATAATATTCAAACAAACAGTTGATTGTGGCCATATAGACGCCCTGCAGATTGGTCGTAAAGTGTTAGCGGCTTCATTTTCACGAACTCGGCAGATGACAGCGGGTGGCAAGTCCTTTACCTCGCCGTTTAATCTCGACACGCGCTCTGTATACAAACGGCGTATATATATATATATATATATATATATAATGCTCATTCTATTGTGTTGACTGGTGTAGGGAGGTATGACTTCCCAGTGGTTTATTCTTCCGATTAAAATGACCTTACGTCCTCACTTAAAAGGCTAAACCATGTAACTTGTTTCTTCTCACCGAGTGCTCATTTCTCATATAGTTGAAAGGCATTTCTTCTCCCTTAATTGGAGTTTTCATATGAAAGAGCACACCTCTTTCATGTATAGTCATTCACTTGATGCTTCGAACGATCATGTATATATATATATATATATATATATATATATATATATATATATATATATATAATACGTTAGGATGTTGCTATAGTTAAAACTGCATCATATTTCTTATTGTTAAATGCAGACTGATAATTTAAAAAAAATCTTTTCAAATTTGAACACCTCTTTTACAATGCCTCTCGTTATAATATGTTTGCATCGCAACGTTGGTCACTGTAATCCGTCGGATGACATGTCTTCGCCTAAATGCAATCAATCAATTCAATTTTCGTTTAATCAACACTTCATGCTGAAAGAAAGCAGCAGGTTACATGTAACATTGTAACTAATTTTATAAAGGTTTCATGTTTAGTCAGTTCAGTTTATAAGCGACATAAATAGAAATTGGGTTTAAGTTAAAATTAATTGATGTGTTTGTTGTAGGGCTTGCTAGGTTTTAAAAATGTTTTGAACAGTACTCTATAGGGATAAAGTTGCAATTATCTTTTTCTGAGAAAGAGAAATCATGAGCCCGAGGACGGAGCTCATGACCACAGATGAAGTTAATACCACCGCAACAAGAATACACCTTAGGTTGTTAGATGTTTAACGACACTGCCATATCTAAAATGATTAGTGTCGCCCTCCTCCTTTATCCAGACTTGGGACTGGCACTGACAGAGAACAACCAGTGGCGGAGTTCACAAGAATACACGCCTGCAGACATGCACTTACATACTCTTGAAAATTCTAATTAATTACTGGAGCAACTTGTTAAAAAATGTGTTTAGTTGCTCCAGTAATTAATAATTAGAATTCGTCAGCTCATTAAAATAATTATCGCTTCGCTTTGTAGGGTTATTGAGAGGCGCTTCCGACCTCAGCGCGTCCAAAGAACATTGAGATGAGTCGAGAAATGTCAACGAGGGGTTCAATAAACACAGAGATGCATGGAGCTGAGTGCCAATGGGGGGCCATTCCAAGTCGAGGGACATAGACCTATAATTATATGCAACCAACAAAGAGCGGATCGTACATTATTATAGCATATACCTATTTTAATAAGGATACTTTCACTCACAGATCGCCCCATATTATCGGATGCGGGTGAATTGGACAGGGATAATGATATATCAGATGTAAACCACCACAAAGAACAATAGCAATCGGAAACCATTTTCACGGACTCAGCAGATGACGGCGGGTGGTAAGTCATCCTAAAACCTAAACTAGTATCAGTTCGACTTTTTTAGAGTTAATACTAGAGTGAAATACCTTTAATTTGATGCATCAAGTATAAATAAATGTTAAAAATTGGCGAAGTTATACGCCTGCAAAGTCGGGACATTTATGCTGGCCCACCCTGTATATAAGGTTAAACCTATTACTGTGTTTTTTGCATATGCTTGCTTAGCTAAATAGGCCACCCGTCTGTACACAACTCTGTGAAAGAGCGCATGCGGGGCGCGGTTCGCTTCCCGAAGGGGGCTATTTCAGAGATTCAAAACTCGGGCTAGCACGGTCCGTCCACGGGGACTTAACTGGCGTGGCGACACTAATCATCTTTGAAATGACAGTGTCGTTAGACATGTAACAGTAACTCGTTTTTGCAGACTCCGCCGCTGGTTCACTCAGCCAGTGACAGTCCGAAGCCTGTATAAAGGCGGAGGGCGATAGATACTAATCATCTTTGACATGGCAATATCATTAAGCATCAACAAGCTCGTTTTTCCTCAAATTTTCTCTCATACATGTATAATACAAATTTAGCTCAGCGAACAGAAACGTAGCACAGCTGATGTCCATGTTGAGGCTTATATATACGATGAGATTGATCTTTAAAAGAGGTGTTTGTAGCACGAATTGTCGGAGAAGGTCGAGAACAAACATGTGTATTATAATTTTCTTATAATTATCGTCTCAGATCGAGGCGTTGAGAGGTCAATGCACGCAGGAGGGTAATTCGGCATATACCGAGAGAGGGACCTAATAGCGGGCCATCAATCGGAGGTCATTCCAAGTCGGGAGACCTTTACCATGCACTGCCAAAGAACGGCTCTTGGATAATTAAGGCGTATACATATATAATTATCATACTCAATATGTTGGTCTCTGCAAGTGCCAGTCCCAAACCTGGACAAAGGAGGAGGGCGACAATAACCATCTTTGATATGCATGGAAGTGTCTTTAAACGGCAACTATTTCCTTTTCCTCAACTTTTCTCTCGTACTTGAGAGCTATTTCTTCTTTCACTGGACTCTCATGCTGTGAGAGCGCGTATATATCTGCATGCATATACATATATTCATTCACTTGATGCGTTTTGTTAATCATATATGTGTACACGATGCGCCAGGGCTCCCTAAGTATACGAATTCTGTGACATTTAACAGACTGTTATAAAGGATAAATTTTATTTAAAATTTGAACACCTCTTTCACGCTGCATGTTTATTCTTATAATATAAATTTATAACGCCAAAACAAATTTATTATTAAGAATTAAGTTCATCCATCTGGAGTGGAGTGGATCCGATTTGACCAGGGTCTATGTCTCTATGACAACAGAGGCCATTACCCTGGACAGAAATTTGCTCGGCATATTATACAGCACTTAAGAGCTTTCTTCTTTCGAAGTTTTTTTTCGGCTAATGCATGTTAAGACTTATATACAATGTCAGTGATCTTTAAAAGAGGAGTTTGTAATAATTGAATATTTCTTATTTAAAATTTGAACACCTCTTTCACGCTGTTTATTCTTATAATATAAATTTATTACCCCAGAGCAAAGTAGTGTAAGTCGTATAATCGTGTTAAGACTTATACACAATGTGAATGATCTTTAAAAGAGGTGTCTGTATAATAATTGAATATTAATTGTCTTAAGCTGAGTTAAACGCTTCCGGTTGTGAAACAATTCCGAATTATTGGAAAGGGTCGAGAGCAAACATGTGTAATCTTAAAATTATCGTCTCACGTTAATTGTAGTATATATACGAGAATTTGCACAGAGACCCTTCCATAGAGTTAGCCCACTTATGCAGAAACGTTGAGAGAAGATGGTAATACTTGAGGAGGGAGGGAGGGAGGGAGGAAGGGAGGGATATATATATATATATATATATATATATATATATATATATATATATATATATATATATATATATATATATATATATATATATATATGCGCGCGCGACTCTGAATGATCATTCAGAAGTATAAAGTCTTATATAAAGAGATCACCGTATAGCCTACTATAAATACAATAGTAGACATAGCGATATATAGAAGAGAAACTTTTCTAGCAAAGGACACCTTTTTCACATTTCTCAATCAAGTATATAAAACAGCTCGCCGCAACAGAGATTAATCCACTGCCCGCAAATCCCATGCATTGCCAATACAGAAAAGTCAGACATTTTCAACGAAGTCAAATTAATAATTGAACCAATAAAAAAATGTTGTCTTATCTTCGTGTGCCGTATAATTATATAATTCATTATGAGAATTTACATAGCACCTGTTCAAGAGGGTTACTCAGAGGCGCTCCATTACCCTGAGATGCCAAAGATTATACTGTTGTGCAGATGGGAGAAGAATGCCTGCGAGGTGCACCCCATGGTTTTACGCTTAGATCGAGGGAGTGATAAAGAGTCAATGGGAGACCATTTCAGGTCGGGAGGCTTACACCAAGAGAGCGTCGTTGGAGTTCTCCGCATGAATTATTTTGTCCACAAACATTTCTGCGTTTCATTCATGTGTTATAGGACGTGGGAATTCTGCAATGTATACTTTTAAACACCTCTTATTCGGTGCTCATTAGCCTATAAGTAAGACAAACGTACACAATTTTTGACTAGAATGGTATTATGCCTGCAATCTACTCGCTTGATGTATTATTAATAGCCAAATAATATTGCATTTGACTTATTATAATGAATTCACCCATGCAGTCCTCCCTCATCCTCCTCTGCCTTAACTGGCTTTCATTGGAAATGATTCTGAGTCTAAGAATCTCGATGATGCGCTATTATGGAATTACAGATCGACTCACTTCATGACTGGCTGGCTGGCTGGCTGATTGATTGATTGATTGACCGACGGACAGAATGATTGTTTGATTGATTGATTGATCGATTGATTGATCCTTTGATTGATTGATTGGTTGGTTGGTTAATTGATTGATTGATTGACTGACTGACTGACTGACTGACTGATTGATTGATTGTCTGACTGATTGTTTGCTTGTTTGTTTGTTTGTTTGATTGATTGATTGATTGATCGATTGGTTGATTGATCCTTTGATTGATTGATTGGTTGGTTGGTTGGTTAATTGATTGATTGATTGATTGATTGACTGACTGACTGACTGATTGTCTGATTGATTGATTGTCTGACTGATTGTTTGCTTGTTTGTTTGTTTGTTTGATTGATTGATTGATTGATTGATTGATTGATTGATTGATTGATTGATTGATTGATTGATTGATTGATTGATTGATTGATTGATTGATTGATTGATTGATTGATTGATTGATTGATTGATTGATTGATTGATTGATTGATTGATTGATTGATTGATTGATTGATTGATTGATTGATTGATTGATTGATTGATTGATTGATTGATTGATTGATTGATTGATTGAACGTTGACATGCGACTTGCCGTTATTCTGGCGGTACGATTGGTACGCAAATGGTATTTTTGTTTTGAGCGCATCAGCATTTACATAGCCAATAAATAGTCGTTAAAAGAGGTATCTATATAAGACATGAACGACAATCATGCAGCTTTGTGTCACCCCAATCATTTTTCATCCTTGCATGGACCATCATTTGAAACCCAGTAAAAACGACTCCGACGTTCGTTGAAAAGTGGAATGTCTGATTTTTTCACGTTTGAATGTATACACTTATTATAGCGCACCTTCAAGTTGGCTATACTCAGAAGCGCTCCCGGCTACACCGCGTCCAATATATGTGTATATATGTGTATATAATTATGTGTGTGTGTATATATATATACGAAGATATGTATCAATCCAATTATATATATATGATATATATATATGCAGATCATTTGCATATGTAAATATACAACTGTCTGCCTATACTGTCTGGAATGACCTCCCGGTTGCGCTTCGCTCTTTACTTGTGGCCCATCCGGCTGGGTTCTACAAGTCTCTCAAGTCTTTTTTCTTTGCTCGTGGTTGGGCTGGGAGCGCCTCTGAGTAGTTTCTTGAAGGGGCGCTATATAAATGCTATGAATGAATGAATGAATGAACAAATATATAAATTATGTATAATTCTACAGGCGAATGTTTCCCCCGTTCAAAGTGTCTGTGAGTGGATTGGATAAGCGGACGAAGTACATTCTTTTGATGGACATCGTTTCCATGGACGACTGTCGATACAAGTTCCACAACTCCAGGTGGATGGTCGCTGGAAAGGCTGATCCGGAGATGCCAAAGAGGATGTACATCCACCCGGACTCACCTTCCACTGGAGAGCAATGGATGGCGAAGTCAATCTCATTCCATAAACTCAAGTTGACCAACAATATCTCGGATAAACACGGATTCGTAAGTGTTGTATTGCATTGTATTTTGTTTTATTGTGTTGTATTGTATTGTATTGTATTGTATTGTATTTTATTGTATTGTATTGTATTGTATTGTATTGTATTGTATTGTATTGTATTGTATTGTATTGTATTGTATTGTATTGTATTGTATTGTATTGTATTGTATTGTATTGTATTGTATTGTATTGTATTGTATTGTATTGTATTGTATTGTATTGTATTGTATTGTATTGTATTGTATTGTACTGTACTGTATTGCATTGTATTGTATTGCATTGTATTGTATTGTATTGTATTGTATTGTATTGTATTGTATTGTATTGATTTTTATTGTATTGTATTTAATTTTATTGTATTGTATTTGATTGTATTGTATTGTATTGTATTGTGTTGTGTTGTATTGCATTGCATTGTATTGTATTGTATTGTATTGTATTGTACTGAATTGCATCTAATTTTATTGCATTCTATTGTATTGCATTTTATTGTATTGTATTGTATTGAATTGCATCCCATTCTATTGCACTGTATTGTGTTGTTGTTGTATTATGTTGTTTCATTCTGAATTGTATTGTATTGTATTGCATTTCATTCTTTTGTACTTTATGTTGCGACACGTGCATTGTTTTCTATTTTTTTATTGTTTTGTATTTTTTATTGTTTTGTATTTTTTTATATTTTATTTTCCTAACTTGGACTCATTTTCTTGATCGAATCCTTAAAATGCAATCAGCTTTAACGGCGACAAATCTCCGGATTATTGTTGCTATATTCATAAGAATAATTATAAGTCTGGAATCACTGCTTTAATCAAACTGCAATCAATTGACAATCAATTCTCTTGATTGATATCTCTCTGTATACAGACGATTCTGAACTCGATGCATAAATACCAGCCGAGATTCCATCTCGTCAGAGCCAACGATATTCTGAAGTTAGCGTACAGCGCATTCAGAACCTACATCTTTCCAGAAACGCATTTCATTGCAGTCACAGCATACCAGAACGATAAGGTATACACACGCATCTGATTATCTGTCTCTCTATGTCTGTCTGTCTGCATGTCTGTCTGTTTGTATGTCTGAGTGTGAGTGTGTGTGTGTATGTCTGAGTGTGAGTGTGTGTGTATGTCTGAGTGTGTGTGTGTGTGTGTGTGTGTGTGTGTGTGTGTGTGTGTGTGTGTGTGTGTGGGGGGGGGGGGGCTAATTGTCTGTCTGTCCTCCGTCCGTATGTTCGTCTGTCTGTTCGTCTGTCTGCACACTAAGTCACAGCTTGTACCGGAACCAGATTTGTCTATCAGTTTGTCTGTCTGTCGGTCTGCCTGTCTGTCTGTCTATCTGCCCGTCTGTATGTCACATGTACAAACAGACAGTCAGACAGACAGACAAATTTGCATGTATACATACCTGGCTAATTTTCTGTCTGCCGGTCTTGTCTGGGAGTCAAACTGTCTGCATACATGTGCAGCTAATTTTTCTACAGACTGTCAATACGTCCGTCTGTCTCTTTTTGTCTGTCTGGATATCTGGCTCAGTAAACAAACAAACAAATATCAATGTATAAATAGATTGATTAATTAATTCAAAAATAATAACCACACATGCAATCCTATTAATCAATTATTCCAACTCGATCCGAGGGTTAAGCTCCAAAACCCGGGATTATTGGTATACGGATGAAGTCCAACCGTCTTCATCGTTCTTTCAACCGGAAGTCAGAGTCCCCCATCCTGCCCCAGACCGTTCCAAGTCCCCCAGACATTACCGACGTATTTGACTTGTTTGAGTCGTCTCGTAATATCAGATGCGAGACCGGAAATTGCGTCGAATCGAACCCGGTCTCGGGTTTCCGGTTTTGAATCCAAAGCGGCGCCGCTGGCGGGGAAGACGAGCGTCGGTCGGGTGGGGCGGGCGGGCACCCGTCCCATGCACGACTAGACGGTATTAAGAGGACGTGGGTGGAAAGGGAGAGAGAGAGATGGGGGAAGGAAGAGGGAGGACAGATGGAGAAAGAACAGAGGTATAGAGCGAGAGAGAGGTTGAAAGAGAGAGAGAGAGACAGAGACAGAGACAGACAGACACACAGAGATGAAGAGAGAGAGATAGACAGACAGACAGACAGACACACATAGATTAAGAGAGAGAGAGACAGACAGACAGAGACAGAAAGGGAGAGTGAGAGAGATTGAGAGAGAGACGGAGAGAGACAGAGAGAGATGAAGAGAGACAGAGACAGAGACAGACAGAGAGAGAGATGAAGAGAGAGTGAAACAGAGAGAGATAGGGAGAGAGAGACAGACAGACAGACAAAGACAGAAAGGGGAAGAGAGAGGGAAAGAGCTGGAAACAGATATAAACTGAAAGAAAGAGACATATACACAGAGACAGAGGAAGACAGAGAGAGGTAAAATTAGACGGGAGGGAGACAGAGAAAAGAGACGTGTGGTTTTGACGTCACCGGCCACAAGACCCCGAGTGTTTGTCTTGGAAGGGGAACGATACAGACAGACAGACGGACGGACTGACAGACAGACAGTGGGGAAGACATATTACGCAGAGAAACGAAGAGGCAGGCAGAGAGTGACGAGTGAAAGCAGTCACCAATTCGCTGAGACAGAAAGGCAAAGAGAGAGATAGACACACACACAGTGACACACAGACAGAGACACACAGTGACACACAGAGTGAGGGTATAGTGGTCACAATCGTGGGGTGTGGTGGGGTGGGGCGGGTGAGAGACGGGGTGGCGACAGGGTTTAATCCTCGGCGATGACAACCTCCCCTTCCCTTTCTCCCCTTCCAATCTTCCCCTTTCTCCTCTTCCCTTTCCCTCCTCCTGTTCCTCGTCGTCGTCGTCATCGTCTTCTTATTTTTCTGAATTGCAGATTACTCAGCTGAAGATCGACAACAATCCGTTCGCGAAAGGATTCAGGGATTCAGGCGGAGGAAGGAGGGAGAAGAAGTACGTGTGTGTGTGTCTATCTGCGTGTACCTGTCTGTGTCTGTCTATGTATGTGTATGTATGTGTCTGTCTGTCTATGTCTGTCTTTGTATGTCTATGTCTGTCTATGTCTGTCTCTGTATGTGTATGTATGTGTCTGTCTGTCTATGACTGTCTCTGTCTGTCTATGACTGTCTCTGTCTGTCCATGCCTATATATGTCTGCTTCTGTCTGTCTATGTCTATCTATGTAGGTCCCTCTGTGTCAGCTTGTCTATCTAAGTCTATTTATGTTTGTCTATGTATGTCTACGTCTCTGTCTGTCTCTCCCTCATTATGTCTTTGTTTCTCTGCCTATATCTGTCTGCATTTCTGTCTGTGGTGGTAGTAAAGTTGATTCGGAAAAACAAAGAGAGACAGACAGACAGACAGATATCAGACACAAATACATCTGTCTGTCTGTCCGTCCGTCCGTCCGTCCGTCCGTCTGTCTGTCTGTCTGTCTGTCTGTCTGTCTGTCTGTCTGTCTGTCTGTCTGTCTGTCTGTCTGTCTATCTCTCTCCCTCCATTGCTCCCCTCCATCTTTTCATATCCCCTGTCTTTCCCAACCAACTCCGCCACCACGACCATAGTCTCTCTATGCATAGAATAATAAACTTGCTTCCTTTACCCTCTGTACGACTGTATCTCTATCTATATCTATATATGTATCTGTATATCCGTATCTGTATCTGTATCAGCCACGTCTGTCTGTCTTTCCTCGCCATGCTGTCACCTCACGACTTGACATGCGTGTTGACCCAGTATCGCCTTTCAATTCATTTGCATATTGGCGCTCGCTCGCCCTCTGGCGACGGGGGTGGATGCGGCGGCGACTTCATTAGCGACCTCTTGCGAAGGATTATTTCGCTCGGCTGTGATTACACATGACCCGTAAACATTACTTTACGGTCTCTCTTGTACGGGGCGGGATGGTTACGGTTACGCTCTGTTGTGACGTAAGATGGGTTGTGGTTGGAACAAGTGTTGACCTCGTTTAACTTCTATTCTTAGACTGTCCTATTGCATATGCCTGTCTATGTCTGTCTATGTCTATCTGAATCTGTCCATGTGTGTCTATGTCTGTCTATGTCTATCTTAATCTGTCCATGTTTGTCTATGTCTGTCTATGTCTAACTGATTCTGTCCATGTTTGTCTATGTCTGTCTATATATAATTATGTCTATCTGAATCTGTCCATGTCTGTCTATGTCTGTCTATGTCTATCTGAATCTGCCCATGTCTGTCTATGTATGTCTATGTCTATCTGAATCTGTCCATGTCTGTCTATGTCTCTGTGCGTATCTTAACCTCGGTCTGCTTGTATGTCTGTCTCTGTCTGTCTAAATCTGTCTATGTCTGTCTCTGTCTGTCTAGTGTCTTTGTCTGTCTATGTCTCTGTGTCTCTAGGTCTGTCTGCTTGTACGTGTATGTTTGTTTATCTACTCACCTTGCAATACCTTGATTTACTTTCATTTCTCCTCATTCGCTAAACCCCATATCC
Organism: Lumbricus terrestris; assembly: GCA_949752735.1. Classification (NCBI taxonomy): domain Eukaryota; kingdom Metazoa; phylum Annelida; class Clitellata; order Crassiclitellata; family Lumbricidae; genus Lumbricus; species Lumbricus terrestris. Next base: position 45,585,838 of record OX457049.1, read on the forward strand.
ATTTCACTTCACATTCACCTTCCCTTCCATCTTTACATTTATCTTCCCATTAGCCTTCACATTTCGCTTCACAGTTACCTTTACACGCACATGTACCTTCCTTATCTTGTCTTGCCTTGGCTCACCATCGCATTCACCTTTGAGGCTCTTTCACACTTCTTTTTGCAACCGTCATACATTTACCGTTGCCTTCACATTTCACTTCACATTTACCTTTACAGCACCTTTCTTACCTCGTCTTTCCTTGTCTCACCATCGCATTTGCTTTATGACTTTACCTCTTTTTGTTTACCTTCACGTTTACCGTCGGATTCAGCTTTGACCATTACCTTCACGTTTCTATTTGCACCTGTCATTACCATTACTATTACCGTTGCCTTTACCGTTACCGTCTCAGGCGCATCCAGCTGCAGCACCAGCACCTCCAGCGACAGCAGGAAGAACTACAAGCGCTCGCAGCGGCCAAGAACAAGCATCAAGAGCAGACGACCGCAAGAAAGGCATTATGGGTAGAGAACGAGAACGAGATCTCGCCGCAGCGGCGAGACATCCGCGAGATTTCAGTCGCCGTCGGTGATGAGGATGACGACGACGACGAGGACGAAATGTCGGATTATGAAGACAGAATCCATCGCCAGGCGGCGGCGGCGGGGCGTGGCTTGTCGGAGGCGCCTGTCAATCACGGTGAGGCTTAATTCTGATTGGCTGGATGATTTGTATGTATGGCGTCGTCAATCGTCAATGCCTGGATTGTTCTGTTTCTGATATTATATACGACCGGTTGATATTGTCCTTCATGTTTACCTTCGTATTTACCTTTGCATTTACCTTTACATTCATCTTCATATTTACCTTTACATTTACCTTCAAATTTACCTTCATGTTTTCCTTTACATTTACCTTCATGTTTACCTTGGTATATGTACCTTTGCATTCACCTTTACAATTGCCGTTACATTCTTCTTCATATTTACCTTTACATTTACCTTTACATTTACCTTCATATTTACCTTTACATTTACCTTTACATTTACCTTCATATTTACCTTTACATTTACCTTTACATTTACCTTCACAATCACCTTCGCTGTGTTCTGATAATCTTTGTTCTAATTCTAATTTCTTCCACCAGGTTCTTACCGTTCTCACTCATCTCCGTTCGAATGCCAGCAGACGAGATCCGAATCATCTCGGGGTTCTAAATCCTCTCGAAGCCCCGGTCACCGTCGGGTCTCAGGGTACAACTCCCCGAGTCCTGCCTCGGACGGTCCCCCGTATCGTCTCCGTTCGACGGATGAACTCGACCAGCCTAGTAGATTGGAAGGTTCTGACGACAAGATGGAGGACGAGGACGGTCGGTTGGTTAGTCGCCCGGACGATAGGCTGACCCCTGACGTCATCAGAACTCAAAGATCAATTCCTGAGCTGGGCGCTTTGCATCCGATGCTCTCCTACCTCTACCCGTCGACCCTCCGCGGTCTGCTGCCCTTCGGGATCGGCAACCTCCTTGCCCTTGGACACCCCGAGGGGGCTGAACTGCCCGGGGTGCCACCGCCACCACCGCTACCACCACCGCTGCCACCCTCACCATCAGAACTAGCCAACCGCAGGAGGGCGTTCTCATCTCTGTTCATGAACCCTGCATGGGTCCTATCCAACCCTCTCCTTCTCCACCCCTGGCTTCAGACGGGGTGTCTCGAGGGCACCACCCTACCCACCCACGATACAGCCCCTCACCTCACGTTTCGGTCACGTGCCGGGGACATCCCCCGAGGTCGCTTCGCACCCTACCCCATCCCTGGGAAGATCTGCCGTTCCCCGCCGCCCCCACCGCAGATGGGGCACTCACTCTCACCCCCGCCGGCGCATCGCAGCTCCCTCCGGGGAATCACCCCAAGCCCCGTGACGTCACCGAAGCGCTACCGGAAGTCGGGTTCGTCACCGGAAGCGGAGGCCAGCGACCTGAGTCACATGGAGCAGATGATCCATGGATTGGACGAAAGGAAGCGAATGACGTCAGACTGCAGCTCGACCAATGATAATTCGCTGTTTAGGATCGACGACGAAAAGCAATGACGTCATCGGTTCATGCGCTCGCACCTGAAGTGGTGACGCAGTTGTGGTAGTTTCAGTTTAAAGTCACGGTGTGGTACAAGGATCATTGGTGTCACCTCCTCCTCTATCCAGGCTTGGGACTGGCACTGTTGACTCAATCAATCGTTGTGAAGTCTATAAATACAATCGGGTGACGTTCCTTATTTCTGTGCAATGGTCAGAGCAAGTAAGCAGTGACGTCATTGGTTCTGTGGTTTAGACAGACGTGTGACGTATACGGTTCCTGCGGTCAGAGCAAGATGTTGACGTCATAGACGAAAAGCAAGTGCATGGGTGACGTCATAGGTTCCGTGGTCGGAGCGAAAGAACTGACGTCATCGGTTACTGTTGTTTAAGCGAAAAGTGACGTATTCGAGTTTTGTGCTTCAACAAAGACTGTGACGTCGTTGCTTCATGCGGTTAAAACGTGTGCGTAATGACTTCAAACAAACAACCGTTATGACGTAATCGATGTGTATTATGTATTATAGGGTCGGATCTTTTCAGACTGGTGTGTAGGCATACAACATGTACTGACGTGTTGAAGTATTTTTAAGGAATTAACGAATTTTAGAGAATTGCGGATTCTGATCTTGAGAGAAGAACTTCGGAAAAAGCAGAGATTGAAATTTTATTCTAGTCAACTGAGAAAGTTTAGGTGGTTGTATATCATGATAATGATTAAATGTTTCGATTAATTGATTCGATTATTTGATTCGATTATTTGATTCGATTAATAATAATTATTGTCTCGATTAATTGAACCTATTATTTGATTCGATTATTTTATTCGAATAGATGTTTCGATTATTTGATTCGATTAATTGTCTCGATGAATTGATCTTTTTGATTAATTATTTCTATCAAATATTTAATTCGAGTAATTGATGTGGAGACAGTACCACATATCATCTGGAATTTGTCATCTAGACATTTCCAGATAACGACAATGCACTTTAAATTTTTGTTACGGTACTGTAATTAAAATTGCAGTTTACAATTTACATGACTTTAGTAAAACGTGTGAAGTTATTTGGTTTTCTTTTCTATATGCAGCAGTAGTAGTTTAAGTTTGACGATGCTGTTTGATGAAAAAATGCGTCGCCCTCCTACTTCGTACAGACTTGGGTCTAGCGCCACCAGAGCGCCCGCCATCAGAGTGCTAACAGTGAGTTTGTGGTATATGCTACCTGAGTGCTTCACGTAATTGTGGCCATGAAATGCCTTAATTTATACAGTTCTCGATATATTTAATATGGGTGTCTAAGATACATGAACTTTTATTGGTTTATTTTGTTGTGCAATTTTCATAATATACTCTTGGTCCGTTTTATACATAGCACTTATCAATACATTTTATTCCACTTTTAAGAGGTGTCCAAGGTAACAACTAACTTTCAATATAGCACAATATAATTGAGATCAATATTTTAAAGTCTTGCAACGCTATCGCTCATCAATTATCCCTCCTCCCTCAACCCCATCTTTGGACTGGCACTTAAAGCAACTGCCGAGTCATTAGTCACGTTTGAAAGTAACGTTCAATTTAACTTTAAAATGCAGATGACCCCTATTTAGAGGTGTCTAAGGTTGTCACCGTGCGCACAAACCCATTCTTTGTCGATTGTCAGCCCTTGATGAAACCGTTCGACAGTTCAGTTGATACTGGTCGTTATTCGTATCATAATCGTAAATGTCGTCTCAAAATTTCTAATTACACGCAATTAAAACGGAGATTTATTAGTCTAACGACGGCGACGGCGGCGGCGAAGCGCCCCCTGGTGAGCTTAGACGGCGACGACCACTTGGAGATAAGTGTATAAGCGATGGTGTATCTCTGGTCGCGCCTCCGCTGTTTTAGTCACTTCGCACAAGTAGGCGAGTGATGATTATCATCTGTCAAATGAGGCTTCACGATTTTAAACGATTTTTCACACAATTTGGCAGCGTTTTGGCACGCTAGCTGACGTTTTTGGCAACTATTTGAACCGTTGCGAATTCAGTTTTGCCATTACTCAAATATTTATCAGCCATATTTTTAAAGAACTTTATCTACTCGTGCTCGTGTTAACGCGCGTTATAGATACCTAATTGTATTGTATTGTATAGAAATTATGGACATAATTCATCACTATTTTTACAGATTAAGGCAAATTCCTCATTATAGGTCCAGGTAAATTCTTCTTAGTCAAGTATAAATTTTCTATAGTTTGTGAGAAATTCTCCAGAGTTTAAGATAAATACTCCATGGTTTAACATAAATTATCCATAGAATAGCATAAATTTTCCTCGTCTTATTAAATTCGCCACATTTTAATTTTAAAAAATACTCCGTCCATTCGCCACACGTATCCTAACCTGATAATGGCTCGAATTTCATAGTCTATCTTGCAACGTTTAAACTTCTCGAAATCAAATCAAACTTTCTCGTTAATTGTTTCAAGCTGTCATCTTAAACTCTTCTCCCAAAACCTCATTTAAACATTCTCACCTATTCCAAACACTCCCGATAGGTCAACATTAGAAGCCACACATATTATACTCGCAACTTAGAAAAAGCTTCAGACCGACAGTTCGTTACATAGTGGCCAGGGAATAATTAGTTATAGGCACTTTACGATGCACAGTCAGATAAAATTATACTGGTTGTCCTTGTACACCTTTTTAACAGTAACTCCTTGCTCTATAACTATAGCTTCCGATATAAATTGATTGTTTGCTTCTTGTCACAGCATTAATTCATCGATGTACTGTGTCAGAACAAAGACTATAATAGCGTCGCCCTCCTAATTTACGAAGCTTCGGGACAGACACCACCATAACAGCATAAAGGCGGTGTCACAGTGACTAACTGAAAAACACTTCAACTGGATGACCACCGCATCTTGCCGTTAAAACGTTATCAACAATGCGTCATAACAAATATGATCAGAGTCGCCCTCCTCGTTTATCCAGGCTTTGGACGGGCGCCCTTCACCTCCAAACGTCATCTACCTGTTAGCCGACCACACCCTTCCCACCTCTCCGCTACACTTTATCACCTTTCCGCCGTAACCACCGTGTCCCAACGCCGTCCGTGTTATTATAGATCGATCAAAAAACGGCGTCAACCGTGTCAAAGGCTTTCGCAGGATCCATGAAGAAGTCAGAAGTTAAACGACCTGAAACACGGCCAGCTCCTCGAGGCGGTGATCACTTGAATTGGTGGCTGGGTGAGAACGGGGTTGGGGGTCGTGGAGGGGTCGGGAGGGTCATTTTGGGGGCAGCAGTGGGATTGAGAGACGCCTCGATTGCTCGGTTAAGACGACTGCGGAGACGGTCGGCTCTTGATGGCGCCTTGGTTGGCGTTTGACGGCGACGTTTGAGACCGAAGCGTCACGTTGAAGGCGCCTCTGAGTGGGACTTGATATCTTCACGCCCGTCTTAGTCAAGTGGGCACCGGACGAACTGACCGACAGACAGATAGACAGAGAGACAGGTAGATAGACAGATAGAGAGACAGGTAGATAGACAGATAGATAGACAGATAGAGAGACAGGTAGATAGACAGATAGATAGACATAGAGACAGGTAGATAGACAGATAGATAGACGGAAAGATAGAGAGACAGGTAGATAGACAGATAGACAGGTAGGTAGACAGATAGGTAGACAGAGAGACAAGGACGGACGGATAGACAGACGGATAGACAGATAGTTAGACATACAGACAGATAGAAGCACAGAGAGACAGGGCAGACGGATAGACGGACGGATATAGGCAGATAGATAGACAGATAGATAGACAAACAGACAGATAGACTCACAGATACAGATACAGATGGACGGACAGACAGAGGGATGGACAGATATATAAACAGACCAAAAGGCGGGTATATATATATGTACGCTGAGAGGCGAACAGACGAAGAGACGCTTAAATAGACAGAGGTATACACGCAGACAAGGAGGAAAGCAAACGGGCGCACGGACAGATAGACAGAGAGACAGAGACGGACAGATAGACAGAGACAGGCGGTCGTACAGACGGAGACAGAGAGACAGGCACAGATAGACGAACGGATGGATTAAATATATATATCTGCAGAGTATTTGTCTGTTCGTTTCTCTATCTGTGGTTTTTGTCACTTTGTCAATCTCCACTTTTGCAGTCTGTTTGTCGGTCTGTCTGTCTTTTTGTCTGTTTGTTTGTCTATTTGTCTGTGTGAGTTTCTATTTAAATAGGTGAATTATAGGTTGGATGAGGTTATTTGCATCCACACCGATGACCATGGCACATTGAATAGAATATCGTAAAAGAAAAATAATATCTTATCTAAAAACTAACACAACGGTTCACGGTCTGTCTGTCTCTCTGTGTGTGTGTCTCGTCTATATATGCCTCTATTTTTTTCTCTTTATCCTTGTCTTTGTCTGCCTGTTTCTCTCTGTCTATATATATATATAAATATATATATATATATATATATATATATATATATATATATATATATATATATATACACACACACACACACACACACAGACAGATAAGGCCGCTATAGTAAGATTGATGTCGTAGCTAAGCGACAAAATAAATGATCTTCAAGTTGTTGACACGGTTAAAACTTGATCAATCCATCATTAAATATAAAGCATAATTATAGTCTTTGTCTCCGTCTCCGTCTCTGTCTGTCTGTATGCCTGTCTGTCTAGTTGTCTGTCTCTGTTTCTGTCTCTGTCTCTCTCTGTTTCTGACTCTGTCTCTGTCTTTGTCTATGTCTCCGTCTCTGTCTCTGTCTCTGTCTGTCTGTCTATCTGTCTGTCTGGCTATTTGTCTGTCTGTCTCTCTCTCACACCCACACACACTCACACTCGCACACACTCACACTCGCACACACACACACACACACACACACACACACACACAATTGCTCAGCTTCATTTATATATAGTGGCGCTTAAGATTTTATTCATTAAAAAAATTGTATAATAATAAATATAATAATAAATTATTTTCATTTTTTGATATTGCGCTGTTGGCAATAAACTTTGGAGACACTGTAAACAGGGCTCTCGTTAAACACCTTTAGAACTGGAGCAGCCAAAAGCTATATATATAAAATTAGAAGGCTGCATCTTTATAATACTGATGGAGAACAACGATACTGACTTTTAAGTAGCCGTAATCTTGAGACTCATTCAACACCTTTGGAACGGACACAGTCAGATGTTTTAAGCGCGTTTTCCGACCCAGTGTCTGGGCTGTGTAGAAACTAATCGTATAAGAATCGAAAACATAAAGCGATATATACAGATTATTATACGGTAATGCTGATGACGATGACGACGACGACGATGACGATGACAGCTATGGAGACGCTGCAAACGAATCGCTCGTTAAACACCTTTAGAACTGAAGTAACCAAGGCCATATAAGTTTTAAATGCGACAGTTCAATAGATAATTATCATACCTGTTCTTTGCTGTTCATGGTCCGTATAAGGGAGGACAACGATGATAACTTTTAGAGTATAATAAATTATAGCAGCAATTTTGAGAAACATACAACACCTTTAGAATTGACACAGCCAGATGTTTTAAAGGCGTTTTCTGACACATTGTTTGGTTTGGTCATAAACATATATCACAATTTTCGTTGAATCAACAAACCGGTTGACAGACCGCAACAGGTTACAGTGTACAATAATTATTATGCAGTTGAAACAATTTGTAGTAACTCAGATTACAGTATTCATTCATTCATCCATTTCAAGAATTTATATAGCGCCTCTTCAAGAAATCCACTCAGAAGCGCTCCCAATCCAACCACGGTGAAACAAAAAAGTTTTAAGGAGCTTGTAGAAGACTGATGAGTCAACCCTTGGTAGCAGGCGCACCTGCAACGGGAGACTATAATTCCAGACAGTTGGACCTACAACTGAGAAAAGTATACATTAATCTTAACCATTATATACCAACTGAACAGACAGCCTGCAGTATACATGGCGCTAATACCAGCCTATAGAGTATATCCGCCCAACAGGGACTCGAACCCACATAATCTCGCACTTTACGCCAACGGGTTATCCATTGCGCTACCGACTGTGTGATTGTATAAGAATCGAAAACATAACGCAAAATATACAGATAAAACGGTACTGTTGATGATGATGACGACGACGACGATGATGATGATGACAACGACGACGACGATGATGATGATGACAATGATGACAATGATGACTGCGACGACGACGATGACGGTAATAACTACGACGACGATGATGATGACGACGACTATGATGATAATGCTGACGACGATAATGATGGTGATGATGACAACGACGACGACGATGATGATGATGATGAAAATGATAACGATGACAATTGCGATGACAACGATGACGGTAGTAACTACGATGATGACGACGACGACTATGATGATGATGATGATGATAACGA